>APFE030857126.1:0-36308 GCA_000404065.3 Pinus taeda
TTGGAAGAGTGCAAGACTTGTCAAAGTAAAGGAAATTCCTGTTTCGGACCCCAGGAAGAACTTGTTCAACATCAAGGTTGAAAAGGTTGTAAAGTTATTCTACTATTCAAAGTTAATACAAATATATTTGTTTTTCTCAATAAGTTGTTAATTCATTGTTTATTTTATGGATTTCTTGATCACCATAATAGGCATGATTTATAATATTTGCTATGCAGGTGCTATTTAATGTTTGCTTGTTTGTGATTGTAGGTCTTCAAAGATAACTCTCTCAAACGACTAGAGAATGACTACTACGAACAAGTGTTGGATCTAAGGTAGGATCTTAACACCTTTGTAGTATTTACTTATAAATCGCATATGTCTAGAAAAAGATAGGTTTGTTTGTTTGTTTGTTGCTAGACTATCTTTTGATACTAGGGAGATTGGTCTTGTCCACAAAATCAATTTATCCGGCCAACACTCTTACATCCAATTTGGGTTGGGAGTGTTTGTCCCTCATGCAACCATGGAAGAGTGAAGTTGATCATCTCAAAGACTATCTTTTTATGGAATCATACTTATCAGGTGTTCTCTCTCATGATCAACTCCTTGGTCTTCTTGCGAATTTTGTATGTCAAATCTACCTGTTGATCACACCAGCAATCTCCCTGTGTGATGATGAGTGCACAACCTATCATGTGAATCAAGTTACTCTCATTTCACCACACCCCAACTGGCTTCACACATTCACAATGTTGGCATCCTTTCTACATTTTTGTGATGACCATGATGCCTGCGCAATTTTTCACTAGTTGCAGGTAGGGGTTCTGTTATATCTAGCGCACAAGGAACTTTGTTCCCTCATTCAGAGCGTTCGCAAGATTGTTCAAAATTTTTCTTTGTTCATGTCAAACTGGGAATCTGGCATCTTGACCAATTGGTCTAATTTGTATTCTATCTTGGGTGGTTGTCATGGAATTTGTCATTTTCCCAAGGGTACATCCAATGATAGTCGCTTTGTGCACTATGATCTTCACCATGTAACATCTTTCTACTCAAACTTTTGTCAAGCAAGTGAGGCACATCAGCCTGTGCTGATGGATATGGTAGGCCCTCATTGTCTTGACATGTCTGACGAGAATGATCAAATCTATCTATTCGTACCAAATTCCCGTCATGATCCCATCTCTCAAATCAGGAATCCATCTTTTCAAAGATCACGAGTCTTTCAAAATAGGATTCATGAATTTTATGATCCAATCACTGAATGGCTGGAACAATATTACTTGGCGAGTCGTGTTGCAGGTAACAAGCTTCAGTCCTTCCTCACACTTGCTAAGAAAATTGGTGCAAAAGAACACACACTCGCAAGATGCCTCTGAGGTTTGTTGAAAAACAGTAGTCATCGAAGAGGTAAGCATGTGTGTTGGGTGGTTGTGACACATATTTCTGCCCACAGGTGAGACCTTCTCTCTCGTGTACAAGTTTGTCAAGTTTTTGTATTTTCTATTGCACACTATTTTTTATCTGTTTTAATTTCCTGCATCTTTGTGGTCGTAGGTCGAGTACGCCTACGGTGGATTCACTGGAAATTTCATTTCACGTAACCTCAACCATTTAGCGTAGGAGTAGGAATAATGTTTGCTTTCTTTCTTTTCTTTGCTTTCTAGTTTGCATGTTTGTTTGCTTGCTGACTTGGTTTGGTTTGTTTGCTTGCTCGCTTTGCTTGCTTGTTATCTTTTCACTTTACTTTACCATTTCTATTTCGTTTTGTTGCGTTTGTTTAGTATCTTGCTATTTTTGGTTTTGTAAATAAGGGTCGCCCTTTACTGAGTTTTTTCTTTTGAATGAGTATGTGGCTAATATCTAAAGAGTCTTGTGACACTGAAGGACTTGTCCTGTCCTGTGTTTGTCTTCTCTGTGCATGGTTGTAACCTTCGGCCACTGAAGTCTTGATGGAAAATAAGAGTCATCTACAAGGGAATATTGGGTCCAACCATGAACCTATGTCCACATTGGGAAACCCCATGCCTCTACTCAACCTTCTGCTTTGTGTGATCAAGATCATCCAATTAGTAGAAATGGAGAAGGGGAAAATATAAATGAGAAAACCTATGTCAGAGGTCTTACATGCTTCTCTGAAGGAACAACCTCTTCTACTCTCAATAAGTCAGGATCCCTTTTCCACCCCAAAAATAAATAAGTTTCTATGCACGGTCCTCTTTAAAAATACAAAAGCGAAAGAAGAGACAAGCTTCATGTGCAGAGAGGTGAAGCATGCAACTCCACTGGGGTACTGACTAGGCTCGCTGGTAGTGAAGCAATCCGTGTGTTCCTACGTGACTCCATCGGGGTACTGTCCAGGCCTGGTGGCAGTGGAGCAATACCATAGATGAAAACTTATACTCTAAATTTTTTTAATTCGCGAGTCTAACTACCCTCCCCGATTTCAAAACACTGTGATCAAGCTAAAACTTGTTGTTGTGTTTGACTGAGTTGGCAAAAGGTGAACCATATCTGTCCATGGGGTAAGTGGGGAAGCCGAAGTAACCTGCGCAATGATTCAATACTTCCTAAAATACCAAGGCCCTGTGCTGACAATGGACCAAAACGGAGAATCTAGAGTTCAACCAGTGTGTCACCAAGTGTTGTAGCGGCTGCAATACCCTCCAAAATTTTGTCCTGCATTCAATTTCAGAGCCTTCCTTGGGTTTTTCCTTGATGTTTGCCAACACTTGGTCTCATCCCGTGAGCCTATGTTGATTCTGTCCACCCTCCTCACTTGACTGTTCATCGGACATCTTTTTGCATGTTGGTCACAATGTCATTCTTGCAGTCATGTTCTGGCCACGCACAAGGTCCGCCTTCATGTGTACAAGTTGTGTCCACTATGTAAACATCCGTCACACTCACACAGAGCGTTGTATGCACTGTCATGCAAGTATCATTGTGGTTGTTCGACGATCTATCATAAGTGTCATGCTTGTCGCTCACACCATCGGTTAGTCACAATGAGTGTATGTTGTCTTATTCATTCGAGGTGTCTTGTCATCAAGTCATGTCGAGTGTGTGTTCACGAGGTCATGCATGTATGAAGTCACTCATTCATACACTTGGTCATTTTGTTAAAGCTCTGTTAACCGGACCACCCTCCAACAATCAGACATCTGCTGAGCTGCATTGTGTAGTTTCATCTCTCAGTGATTATGTACTGCTGCCCATAATTGCGTAGAGCTTGAGGCTGCCTCCTAGGCAGTCTGCACTGCACAACCCTGGAATTGACTCGACCGACTGTCAGCTAGAACAACATAGAATTTTCCTAGCAAACCATTTCAATATGCAATGTCTGCAAGCACATTAACCAAGCCTCTAGCTAGCCAATCAGAGAGTTTGACTGGGTAGTGACCCCGTGCCTCACGCCTCCAAAAAATTGCGCAAAATCTGCCAAGCATGCCTGCTTCACTGACTGAAGAAACTGCCCTGACATGCCAGATAGACACCCTATTTCTGTCACTGCACTGCCCTAAAAAATTGCATAGTTTTTCTGCCAGGCACCCAATTAGTCGGCATGTTCTCACCCGAAAAGCTATGCAGTTTTCATGAGTAGTCCCCTAGTTGCCCAGCATCTTGGTCAACTTAGAAACTATGCAAGGATGTCCAGTAGGCCAGCCTCCAAGAAATTGCACAGTTTTTGTTAGCATAATCCCACAGCTCGCTGCCAATTCCCCAGAAAAATTGCACATTTTTTCAAAGCCACCCATTGCCAGCTTCTCGAAGAAATTGTGCAGTTTTCATTGCCAGTCTCCCTCATCTACCTACACTGCCTCCCTCAAAAATTACCTATATCTTCCCTCTATTCAAGCCAGGTCCCGTAAATAGTCATTGTTAATCTAGATTGCCCATATCAGCCTCCCAGTGTCCTTTGCGCAGTTTTCATGAATAGTGCCTGCAGCCCGCATCCCAACTTGAAATCTTCTTTGTGTAGTTTCAGAGCCTTGTCCTTTGTCTTGGTCACCTGAATCCAGAAGCAAACGACAATGCATCATGGTAGACTAGGATATTTTTGGATTTGATGTCATCTCGTCATGAGTGATTGCAAATACAAGTACATGTATGAGACATGACGCGACGACGAATGGGATGAACAAGGAGTGCATGTGAGGAGATTGTTTCACGAATGGATGAACAAGGAATGCATGCAAGGAGATTTGTTCGTGAACAGACGAATGCATGGAGCATGCCAAAGTACAAGAGAAGGAGAAACATGCACATGTAACATCAAGTGAACACCAAGACCATTGAAGACTCTGCACACCTTGCCATGCGAAGGTGAAGCTATGATACACCAAGAGGACATCCATCACTCAATAGCACTACAACTCGACATGCACACCACCAACAACATGAACACATCACCTCTGTCGTGTTGAGTCATGTCATGAGTCATCACAGCCACATCACTATTGTGGGCCACATTGTTGTAATCAATGTAATGTAACATGGAAGTCCAAGAGACCCACATGTAAATCTGAAGAGTCATGGAAATTTGAAGAATCATGTAAGTTAAACAATCATGTGGGAAGTAGAACAATCACAAGGGCCAGTTTTACCCTTGGCTATAAATACCCCTCATTTGTACATGCAAAATACTTTTCACCTTGGCTCCTCCCACATAGCCTTGAGAGTCTGTAATATTTTCTTTGAGGAGTGAGTAGTGGCTCCAACGCCTCGCTATCAAGGTTAGTGATGTAATGGTGTATCGATGTGTCTTGGAACTTTTACTTAATTCAAAAGTCTATTAATAGGCTAGCATGTTTTCACACATGTATTGTATTTGTTTGTAAGACTATTCATTGGATGCTTGTAATGCATCTTGCTTTAACTTGTGTTAAGACATCTGAACTATTTCAGTTGTTTTAGTACATATGTTGTTTGAAATGTGTTGTATCAGTTGCTAACATTGTCTCGGTTGTGTGGGCTATCCCGTCGGACACTCGACAGATTCATTTGCGTAAACTTGTTATAACGCTCGTCACACTTATGTGGACTATTCCGTTGAGTGTTGTGTATGCTATCTGTTCACTGTGTGTTTGTGACTACCACATCCATGTGGACTACTCTACAGGAAGTTGCGCATGTCTTGTTGTGTTGTGTGTCTCTAGCAGAGTTGGGACTATTCCCTCTCAACTTGAGACTAACTTCCACCCTCCCCCTCTGTAGTGAAAGATTTTTGACACAGACAACACTAAGCACTCACCAAGCACATGAACCTCATTTTTCGAAGACAAATCAAACCACTCTCACATGATAACAAGCAAGAGATAAGGCATATCTTTAAGATAATGGAAATTGGGCCATGGTACCGGATGGGACTCCGACACCAAAAAGTGTGAGGTCTAGTTGGGACTTCATACAAGGGATATCCCATGAATGTTAGCGGGTCCAACACCATTAACAGGAGGATAGACATAGTCCTCAAAAAATGTGAAGCCATTGAACATATCAATGGAAAGGTCTCCTCTAAATACATGGAAAGGGATCAAAGGGCTCAAGGGATTCTTATGCAATCAGTCAAAGATCCCTCATGCCTATATAACAATATTGGGGATATCAAAGAGATATTTATGATAGGCTGGTAGAGCTATTCTTTGAAGATGCGATAAAGAAGGTCACATCACTTAAATCTGATCTACAAAAATTGAAGGTATCAAAGGATAAAGGGATATCTTCATAAGATCTCAACTGCGAGATCTGGGAAAGATGATAAGAAGATAATCATCATTGTTCTAAAATGCACTAACTAGTGAACAAGGTAACAAATATCCATGAGGATAAGAAAGTTACCTCATTCGACAACTTGTGGTTTCTATGCAAGATAGAAGAAGACAAGTTGAGGGAAAAAGTGTTGAAGGTTAAAGGAATCAAACATTTACAGGAAGGAAAGGGAAGTTTGGAAAATTTGTTCCTTAGAAAAAGAAAGAAGAGCATAGCTGAGATTCAATGCTATGGAAGTAAATACTATGGAATTTATAGGATAGATTATCCTAAAGGGACAATATCAAAAGAAAGAAAAGAATCCCATATCACCAAAGAAGTGGAGGAAGCTGAAGAAAGGAATTCCAAGAAAAGAGGAAGTAAGAGACCTCAACTAAGATAGTCATCCTCACAAAAGTTCTTGTCATAGCTCCTAAACCTTATAGGATATGGCTATAATAAATAATAAGATTCATCGTGGCACCATGGAAGCATTAGAAACAAGAGCTCATGACATCACCATAAGAAACATGAAGAATGTCTGATAGTCAAAGGATATAGCTCTTGGTGACCTCATTGAAAAATCAGAGGAAGAAGTCATCTAGGACAAGTCTCATCATACATCTATTTAAAAGGGAAACATCTGTCGAATAAGGATATGCAAGATCGAATCCTCATTGGAGGATTCACCAATCTAGAGAGAAAGCAAGTGTTTCATCAAAAACTCCAATTTGTGGAGTTCATGGATGATGGTATGATGACATGAGAGATGAAGCAGATCAAGGGGTTGAAGATCTTTTCAATCAAGGAAGATGCTGAAAGAAACCTAGATGACCTAACGATAAATAAAGTATGTATGCTTGTATTTAATATTATAAAATCATGTCGTATGGTTGCAGGTAACAAAGGATCACTACTTCTATTTTGAAGCACCATCAAAGTAAAGGAATCTCCTCCTATGAAAAAAAATGTCGAAAGGCATGAGTCGCACTAGATGAAATCAACATAATATGTCCTCATATGAAGTATGAGGAGGTTGACTACGATTGAGGAACTCTAATTGGAAGCTCCTGAGAATGAAGTGTGTGAAGGGATAGGAAGATATCGTGATAATATGCAATGATGGTAGAAGGCATTCAACATCCGAAGTCCAAGAAGATGTGACTAGAATATCTCCTGGAAAAATGTGAAGACTTTGATGGAAGTCGGAAAAAGATAGAGACCTGACACTGAATATCTATAAGAGATGTGCCAATATGCATGTAGGATGCTAATACTTACAAGAAGATGTCATGGCAAAATATCATCACAAAGGTAATTTTGATTTGAAGTGTTCACTAATTATTTTTGAACTAACATCTGGTTGGGCTTGTGTAGGACTGTCAAAAGGAAGATCTGTGAATGACTTCCAAGTAGACCATATAGAAGGATGTAGTATCCTTCCAAAAAATATGGCATGAACGCAGAATGACATGAAGCAAAGCCAGATGGAAAATTTGATGGATCACTTTCTCATGAGTTAAGAACATGACTAACTCATGGATAAAAGTGATGGATGATTTGTGCCCTATGTAGAAGTTCCCAAAGATGAAGACTCCTTAACGGAGAAGAAATCCATGACATCAAAGGAAGGATCTCTTCAAGAAGTTGCTTATTTCAACATCTCCACATGAGGAGTTGCGATAGGTACTTGGTTAAGAGGGAGCCTGAAAACGAGTTTCTTACTTGGAAGAAACTTGGAAAATTCCTAAGTAGGGAGCTTAGGTACATTCCTTTATGATGGGAATGAGTACATTCCTTTAATGGAATATGTCCTCCTAGTTTGAAAAGGAGAGATAGACATGTCATTATGTTCTTCACCTAGACATGTCATTATGTTCTTCACCTAGGAAGATAGAATGGAGGATCGTGTAATCATTTGGCATCCGATGCTCTTTGAGGATAAGATCGGACATCCAACAGTAAGAGTAGTCGTGCAGGACCGATATTCTTTGTGGGACTGGGGAGTCCAAGAAAAGAATATTCCTTGTGGAGCGTATCCCAAGTGAACCCGGGTAGGGTATGTTATTAAAGAGACAATTATGAGTATGTCTAAATCATTGGTCTCGCCAGCATTATGCTTTGATCTTGTGGAGAGATAGAGTTGTTAGTCAAGGCCTTGCTATATAACAATGTTGGTTGATATGATGTTATACAAATGAGTTACAAATCTGAATTCTTCTTATGAAAAATTCTTCAAATTGAGAATGACCAAGTACCATTATGAATACCTCCCTATTTAAGAGGGAGTGTTGTTAAAAGTAACTACGTTCAGTCTTCATAATGACATGTAATCATGATATTTCTAAATGATGAAAAGAAAGGAATAAAATTATTTTTGTAATGCCTTGCTTCATGGGTTTCATGAGCAAGAGATTTTATTTGTTAATGGCTCCCATTGAGAGCCTTGAGATTTATCATTAAATCAAAGAGACAATGTCATGTATGAAGAGCTCTTCTTGAGCATGAGTCAATGTATATGTGTCTATGAAAATGTCTAAAATCCTTTCAATGACAAGCACTAGTCCTACTCTTGATGTCGGCCTCAAAATAGAAAGGAATTTCATGTCGGATCCAAATTAGAGACACATCCCTTAGATGTATATATGTCAGCTTATATATATGGGAGACTTCTATATATAGGCGGGTAGACTCTTCGCATAACACATAAAATAGAGTTCGGATTACTCTGAATTTTCGGATGGTTATCAAACTCGGATTCAGATCTCAAAACATAAGGTAATTCAGATGAAGCCTAGAGAGATGTTTAAAGGGATATTGAGGGTTTGTTATGATGAAAGGACAACATAGTTACAATAAGAAGGAACTATAGAAGATCGTTCAGATGCCTTTCTGAGTCTTGGATGGAAAATGATATGAAAAGGGAGAACAATTCGGATGGGTCAAGGGACAACAAGAAGTGATGAAAGAACAACGAAGCTTTGGAGCTATTATTCAGTGATGTATCACTATGTTTTGGTGCTACTGCAGAGGTCACATTTTGGTGACAATACATTGAAAAGTTTTGGTGCCATAACTAGTATATCTACAGTTTGTCAATTGGAATTTCTAGAAGAAGAATTTGTACGGGTTTTCCTCTCAAAGAGTGAGAGGTTTTGGCCTTGGCTCATAGCCTACATGTTGTGTCTCTTGTGTATTTATGTTCATGTATTGGTTACTGTTTGATGAATAATAACACTAATAATAAGAAGAAGATCCTAATCTAAACAAGAAAAAACATTCACAAATAGTTACTAATGGAAGAGAAATCACCTAATACTAATGCCCTAGATTTCTCAACACAAGAGAGATGGGGGGAGAGACACAGTGAGTTGGGAAAGAAAGGGGGAGAGAGGAAGGGAGAGAGAGAGGACTGAAGAGAGGGAGAGAAAGGGAAGAGAGAGAGGGAGAGGAAGAGGGATGGAAAAAGAGATGGATGAATATGGAGAGAGAGTCTGTATGTTTGAGGGGTGAGATAAAGAGAGGGAATAAGAAAGAGACACATAGGTGCAAATACAAATATTATATAGTATTACATAACCAACCTAGATCCATCTTAACCCTGAACCTATTAAGCGTCGAGAGGGATCAAATCTCTCACAGTACAAACCTTTCATCAAATTTTGCACTCAAAAAAGAGGTTTACACTTCGAGAGATTTGATCCCTCTCGCTGCTTGATATATCCGTGGTTAAGATGGATCTATGCTGGTTAGATACACAATATATGCAAGTGTTTTTTATTTAGTTGCTCTATATCATGTCACTAGAATAGAAAAGGTGGTTTAGCCATATGATTCTTGTACTTAAACATGGCCACTTTGGTGACAAAGTTTGTTTGTTTGTTTGTTTATTTGTTTTTTTTTTTTTTTAATGCATTAATGCCAATATGGTCTATCTTATTTCACATCATGCATCTTTTATAGCACATATCGAACTTGTTTGTGCTTATGTTCAAGGTCTTAGTTGAAGCATTTTGGTGGATTGTCAACATTGTCAATTTGTTAGATCACATTTGTCTTCATCTTACTTTTGTCATTTTGCATTGATTTTTTATATTCGGGATTTGATATGCATTTGCTACAATTCTTAACAAAGAAAAGCATTCTTTCCTTGCACTTTTTTGAGGATCTAGCTGCAACTTATTAATAGTTTCTACATTGTTCCACTCCCTAGCTTATCCTTGATGACATTAAAGTTGAGCTATCTTTGTGACTTATGTAGGGTATTTGAATTCTTATTGAGAGTAGAGTAAATGTTATGTAAGACCATCTTTTTCCAAGTATGTTCTCGTTCCTCTAATCACCATTAAGAAGAAATATTAAAATATTTGTAATGATTATATAGTGACCACATTTGCCATGGTATAGCTTGTCATTATGATGGTTGTGTGAACATCGTTTTGAGACATTTGTACATTAAGACATCATTAGACTCATGAGATAAATTTATCATTATTGGCGTATTATTCTTAATTCACTATTTTATAAAGTTTGTGCCATATTCATCATGGGTTTTATTCTTCCATCTTTGAAACCTATAGAAGAGATGTCTTCAAGAGTTAATAGGTGTTTGAAAAAAGTGTAATCTTCAAGACTTAATAGGTGTTTGAAAAAAGTGTAATTTATAATCAACCTTATAAATCCCTAAACTTACATCATATATAACTTTACGTTACAAAAGCGAACCTGAATGAAAGAAATAAGCTCAATGGGTCGAATTACACCAATTGGAAGTTCAAATTGCATACGCTGCTCGAATCCTCGAGCGTGTGGGCAATTGAAAATGGGGACGAAGCAATGCCAACTATAGCCGAAGTAGGAACAATTACAGTTATTCAAGATTGGGAGTAGAGGGAAAACAAAGAAAGGATGATGTTGAAGATGTCAGTAAACGATGGAATTATCTATCACATTAGAGAGTGAAAAACTTCCAATGATATTGGAGTGACACTCAAGGATTTGTACGGAATAAAAAATGCAAATCGCCTGTTGTTTCTGAAGAGTAAGATTCTCTCCATTAGAATGGAGGAGAATGAATTTGTTGTTGCATTCATCTCACGGATCAAAGACTTGAGAGACAAGTTGGGCAACATAGGTGAGAAAGTGTCCAACACTGATCTCGTCTCGATTACCTTAAATTGTATGACTGATGATTATTAGATGTTTATTACAGGGCCGACAACGAGGGAGAAAGCTTCCACCTTTGAAGAATTGATGGGTATATTGATGCATGAAGAAGAGAGGCTTATGAATCTTAAGCCTCAGAATGAAGACTTGGCATTGATGGCAAAGAAAAAGACTTTCAAAAGGAAGCTAGGCGCAGGACAGAAAGGCAGTGGTACACCCCGAAAAAAGCCATTCCAATATATGTCATCAACTAGAAATGATTTAGGAATCAAGTGTTTTTACTGTGGTAAAACTGGTCACATTGCTAGAAATTGTTATAAAAATAAGATTGATTAATCTAGGCACAAACATAAGAAGCATACAGGGCACTTTGCTAACGAAAATCAGAATTATGACCTGAAATTGTTTGTGTATGATTCTACTCTCTCTGCTAAGATTGATGAGGCCGAAACTTGGTTTGTGGATTCTAAAGCATCCACTCATATGACAGGTAATAAGCATTGGTTTGAAATTTTTAAAGAGACCAACAGTGGTGCTAATATCTACTTTAGTGATGACAGAGCATACCAGATTAAAGCTTATGGAAATATTATTGTGATACTGCCTGATGGTAATATCAGGCGCATCCAGAATGTCATGTGTACTGGCATTAAAAAGAATTTGATCTCTATCTCCATGATTTCATACCAGAACTTGAATGTAGAATTTTTCAAAACCTATTGTGTCGTAAAGGATTTGCTAGATCATCATAAGCCGGTGGCATCTGGAATACGAGTTGGAGGCCTGTATAGGTCGAATGTTACAAGCGTGTCACACCAAGCTTTAACTTCAACAACTATGACAACAGAGAATCTTTGGCATCAAAGATTTGGACACATCAATCTTCATGTCCTATTGCTACTATAGAAACAAGATATGGTTAATGGACTCACTGCTTTAAAAAATGCACATGTTGATTGTGAAGGATGTGCACTTGGAAAAATGCATAGGGATGAATTTCCTTCAAATTTAAATAGGAGAAAGAGAGATATATTTGAACTTGTGCACACTGATAAATGTGGACCGATGTAGACAAGATCCTTAGGAGGAGATTATTATTTTTTGTTATTTGTCGATGATTGCACAAGATATACTTGGGTATATTTTCTCAAAAATAAAAGTCATACTTTTGAATATTTTAAAGAATTCAGAAGTATAGTTGAAAAGCGGACAGGGAAGGTCATCAAAATTCTCTGCTCAGATCAAGAGGGAGAATACAAGCTTGGAAATTTCATCAAATATTGCAGAAATCATGGAATAATTCAATAGTTTACAGTACCCCACACTCCACAACAGAATGGGGTTGCAGAGAGAGAAAAATACTCTGGTGGAGTTTGCATGCAACATGTTGAAAGGTAATAACCTATATAATGGCTTTTGGGCATACGCTATTAATACTACAGTCTATTTAAAGAATATAAGTCCAACTAAGAGTCTTGATCTCAAGAATCCTTATATGGTTTTATGCCTACAGTTAGTCATTTAAGAGTATTTGGTTCGAAAGCTTTTGCACATATTCCTAAGGAGGATAGGAAGAAATTGGATGCTAAAGCCATAAAATGCATATTTGTAGGGTACTGTTCTGAGTTCAAAGCATATAAATTGTTTAATCCATCTCTACTCACAAGGTATTTGTGACTAGAGATGTTTTCTTCCATGAACAGGTTGATGAAGGGAACAAAGACAAAAGCTATGAGATGTGGCAAATGCCTTTACTGATTGATGATAGCAATGATGAATCCAAACACAACCATGTGCAGCAGCAGCAACAAAAAGAAGAATCTAGTGATGCAGGTATAGTTAGCAATCCAAGTCCATTCAGGAGTGAGCAAGATAGATTTGAGGCAAGTCAGCTACCAAGGAGATCAAGTAGGCAGACTCACTTACCAGCAAGGTATAAAGACTATGCTCTTATGACTAGTATTTTAAATGTTGTTGAGCCCATGAATTATAATGAAGCAAATCAGTATGATGAATGGAGGTCAGTTATGAAAGAAGAATATGAGTCAATAACTAAAAACAAAACCTGGGAATTAGTTGAACTACCAGAAGGGAAAGAGCCCATAGGTTGTAAATGGTTATATAAACCTAAGTTCAAAGCATATGGTAGTGTAGACAAATATAAAGCTAGGTTGGTGGCTAAAGGGTACTCACTGAAAGAAGGGATTGATTATGATGAGACCTTTGCTCCTGTCGCTAAGTTAAATATTGTTAGAATGTTAATAGCTTTAGCTACAAAGCATCATTGGAGTTTACACCAGCTAGATGTGAGATATGCTTTTCTAAATGGAGAATTGAAGGAAGAGGTATATTTAACACAACTTGAAGGGTTTATTAAGCAGTGGCATGAACATTTGGTCTGTAAATTAAATAAGGCATTGTATGGATTGAAACAGGCACCAAGATCTTGGTATGAAAAAATAGACTCTTTCTTTTTGCAGCATGATTATAAGAGAAGTAAAAATGACCCAAATTTGTATACCGTTTTTATTCAAAGGGGTAGATTGTGTTAATTTCTTTATATGTTGATGATCTAATAGTTACTGGAAATGTTGATGAATTAATTAAATAAATCAAAGTTCAGATGTCATAGGTTTTTGAAATGAAAGACCTTGGAGAATTACATTATTGTTTGGGTCTTGAAGTCTAGAGGGATTCTGGCCCGAATTTACTCACTCAAGGAAAGTATGTCAGGGGATTATTGAAGAAATTTAGAATGGATCAGTGTAAAGCTACCTCAACACCTATACAACAAAATGTTAAACTTCATAATGATGATGGTTCTAAAGAGGTGGATGTTACATTGTACAGACAACTAGTTGGAAGTCTAATTTATTTGACTACATCTAGACTTGACTTAGCATTTTTAGTCAGCACGTTGATTCAGTTTATGTCAAAACATCTTGAGGATCATTGGGTGGAAGCAAAGGTGTCTTAAGATATGTTCAAGGAACCATCAATATTGGCATTAAATATATCGATTCTTTTGATGTTAAACTGACAGGTTATTCAGAATTAGACTGGGCTGGAAATCTGGATGATAGAATATCCATAACAGGTTATGCTTTCAATATTGGGTCCAGGGTCATTTCTTGGAGCAGTAAGAATCAGAGTATTATATCCTCATCTTCAGCAGAAGCAAAGTATCAAGTTGTATGTGCAATGACTTGTGAAGCAATTTGGTTGAGGAGACTTCTTCATGATGCTGGAGAAGAGAAAAAACATGCTACAATGATTAAATGTGACAACCAGAGTTCAATCAAGCGGGCAAATAGCCCCGTTTTTCATAAAAACACAAAACATATTTAGAAAAGGTTCAGTCTAAAGAAATTATTATTGAATATTGTAACACCTATGAAAATGCAGCAGATATCTTCACCAAGCCCCTGGGGAAGATTAAATTCGAATTGTTTAGGGAGATGTTAGGTGTGCAAGTGAACCCTTTCTCCATTAAGGGGGGAAATTGAAAATAATCGAGAAACTATGTAATATTGGAGAAAGTCTATTTCATAGTTGTGCGTGTGTCCTAGATTAGGATTAGTTTCTATTTTCTAGGAGATAGTTTTGATCTCCATAAATTGATGTAAATCTATATATTTTGATTCCATGATTAATGAAGGTGTGCGGTACTGCCCAAGCAGTCTCCAAGTGTAGCTTGCTCACTTGTGAGCTGCTAGTTTCAATTTTGTCTTCCATTTTTAACATTGTAGAAGTGGAGAGACTTGCTTTTATGGTATGCTAAAGACAAGCATCTAACTATGTATATTTTGATTTTTTCTAGAGTATCAAACTATGCATTTTTTTCTTGAAAACAAAAAAAGATTTCAAATTTAAGATCTATAGCTTTATGATCTAAAAATTTCCCTTGTCGATTGTGTATTTATTCCTTTACTAAATTTTCCCTTCCTGGTTGTTTTTTATTCCTTGTTACTCTATCAAGAGTGGTGATCCTATTTGAGTCTTGCAGAACCTTGTGATTATTGTAGGAGCACTTCATTGTTTTCTTTCATCACTACAAAATAAAGATTGTTGAAGAATCACTACAAACAGATAAAGAAACAAACAAACTTTGACTAGAATATAAACATGGTAAAAGATAAGAACATGTGCAGTTTTAGTGGCAAGTATTAAAACAAATTTCACCCAAAAAAATTTACAATAAACAAGAAGATTGATGATGGTTGTTGTCCTGACTTCTTTATGCTTTATGTGCTAATGCTATCATTTATTTATTTCCTATTTTAAATGGGCAGAGGTCGGGTTAAGTTCTATGAAATGTTTGAAACTCGAGGAATCCTATTGTAATTGTCTTGGGGAAAAGGAAATGCATAAAAGAACATCAATTGAAAAAGGACTCAAATTAATTTACCAATAAGGTGCTCGCAATCAACCATAGTTATGGAAAGCTTCTAAGCATGTCCTCTCTTTTGGAAAACCATGTTTACTTTGTTAGTTGACATGAAAAACTTGTTTCTTCAAAAGCTAATTTCATTCGAATAAATCTATCTTAATGACTAATTTATTAAAGATGAAGACGGATAAAAGACAAAGACCAATTTGATATAGATCCATGCTAGTGTCTACATATAAATATGTTAAAAATTTTCTTATTTTATGTCACAAACTATTTTAGTGTTACACAATCTAATCTTTGTCGATTTTCAAAACATGCATTTGTACGAGACTCTAAGTCAAGGGCATTTTGCAGCTAACTAGTGTTGAAAACCTATGGAAAGTCAAGCTTTCCTTCACAAAGGTTCATCAACAAACTATATACCATATGAGGAAATTTATATCAATGCTTCCAAATCCCCATTAAGCTACATGCTAACAAGGTCAATATTGATTGCACCTATCAACCTGCCAACAGTGTGTAGTTAACATTGTTGGGCCCACCTATTTTTATACAGATCTTTTATTGAACAACACTTCAAAGAAATCTGCCATTGATGAAGAATATCTGAAGCTAGAATGCTTTGGATATGAAAATTTGGGTGCCCAAATTTCTACTCCAACAACTGATTATGTTTCTTCTATCTGTTTATTACTGAACAAAATTATTTATTGTTTCCTATAGTAAACATTGAAACTAATACACTATAGCCTTCACGATTTAAATAAAATGCGGAAACTAGAAACTAAACAAGAAAGAGATACAACACATCTACACAGTTATTTTTGGACAAATGTCCCTTGAAAAACCCAATGTGGGAAAGCCGGTGCACCAACTCTGAGGGGTTTATTTTTATGTAGTAGTAATTTCTGAATACAATCTCTAGATGCCTTCTCAACAATCCAGTTATAGAAAATATCACTGACAGAGAGATTTGTGAGATTACCTTACACTGTCACTGGAAGTCCTGGCTGATCCAACCCTTGAATGAACAGCCCCTGGCTGCCTCTACGCAATGTCTATGCCACCCAGTGTCACACTGTTTAAGACCTATGCCACTCTTCCTGGCTAATCTATTTGCCTCTAGGACTCTGACTTCTGCTCTCCTGGTCTCACACCCCAGCTTCCAGCTACAAAAATCGAATCCTACAACAAATTTTGGACTCCCTCAAGGCTTCTGCATTGCCTCTGCGTGGCTCTGCATTAGCCTCTCTGGTTCTACGCTGCCTCTGCATGGCTCTACGTCAGCCTCTCTGGCTCTGCGCTGCCTTTGCTGGATCTCTCTCTGCCTTCTCTACTGAGTATTCTACAACTAGGATACTATCCCTACCGATACTATCCCTACCCTCACTACAAAACATCACTATCGAAAATCTCTCTGATAGCTACTCTAATTCAGAAAACTGAACTTCTGATCTTCTTTCTGTGTGTTCTCCAAGTGCCCCTCAAGCCTCTTCTTATATCTTTCTGTTGGACAATGAATGGCCCAGTTTAACTTCTAATCAATGGCTTAGAGAATTTTGGCTTGATCCTCATCTTCTTCTAGAAGTTACACCCACAATTTAGATTAATACCCATTATTTACTTTAATTTCATAAGTTTAGACTTAGGGTCCCATTAAAAATAATTAATTATTTTAATAAAATTGTTTTCAAGTGGAATTTCCCAAAACGATTTCTGGGTATTGGAGAATGCATGTGTATAAGCCTCCCTGCAAAATTTGAGACTTAGATCACATCCGATGCTACAAAAAATCAACACTACCTCTTAGTGAGGAATGTGCTATAACAACAACCAGTTGAAGCATCACTCTGTTTTGTAACATCTCCTTCTGTGCCACTGATGTTTGACATTTTTTCCACCAACTACTACGCAAATGTTGGATTTGTACTACCGTTGACCCTGCCACTATCAACACTGTATCCATACTGCAACTCCCTCTCAATTCTGCATCCATGCTATTGTTGGCACTGCCACTTCCAATTGCATATGCATTGCAACCTTCTCCAACCACTGTTGCTACTACATCTACAACGGAAAATCATCCCAAATCACTAAACTAGTGTTCAATATGATGCATATCGCTTCTGGAGTCCGATTGCTGCTAGTCCCTATGCTGACCCTTTGAAGCTTTTGCGTTGTTGCTAACCTTTGCTCTGTGACAACTGCACTGCTACCAACTCTAGCTCTTTGTTGCTCAATCTCTGGCACTTCTAGCCACTACAACTATCACTCCAGCACTCCTCTGTACCAATTGACACTGGACCATCCTGCTACTACTGATCTGGGCTCCCGTAGCAAGGAATTGATCCGAGAGGTGGGCTCCTCAAGGATCCTGCCCATTTGTATTCCTTTCAAACTACAACTCTAAATCACCCCACCTCCCTCCTGGAGATGCCTAAGCTGTCATGGCGAACTCCTCCCCTCGATCTTTGTGGCTACTACTTTTGGATCATGCTTCGCATCTTTGTCCTTCTTCCTAAGAGGACATTGTGTTGCGTAGTGACCGAATTCACCACACCTGAAGCATTTGAGCTTAGAAACATATTTCTTCTTCTTTCATTGATCCTGTTGCCCCTTGAATGTGAGGGCTTCATTCTCTTCCTCCTCCTTGGGCTTCAACCCACTGCTACTGCTTCCATCAAGTTTATACTTGACCAAGTCCAGGGAAAATTTTAAGGATGGAAATTTATATTAAACATTAGAAACCTTGGCGAATCTTACTAATCCATAATATGAAAACTATAAAATTCTTAGTGATATTTTAGTAAAAATATTCAAAATTCTAATGATTTTATATAGTCTCTATAAAATTTGGGCGATTTTTAAGGTAAAATATATTTTTTTTTATAAAATTTAGGTGAATCATTTTTAGGAAAAAATGGGAATTGGCGAATATTTTTCTTGGAAAAACATGGAAAATTAGCCGATCTCCGAATATTAGCCCCTAAAATTTTCCCTAACCAAGTCTCTCCTTGTCTCCTCTTGCTTTAGAGCTGCCCACATTTCATCCCAGTTTGGAAAATTCGCCCTACCCAGGTGATCTGAATTTGGTTTGGAATATTATAATTGTTGTGCTAAGATCCTCAACAGAATATAAAAATGTGCGTGAGGTTTGTGCTCCAAAATAGCAAGTAAAAAACATGAATTTTATGTGTGTTTACTTAAGTTTTTTCCCTGGGGAAAAATCGTAATTTTCTATTAATTGGAAAGTTATATGTTGTAGATGCCTAACGAGCATATTCAGTAAGTTAGGTCGTAGCCTTAAAAAATTTAATTCTGTACAAGATTAACCTCATGGGGTATACAGTGACTGTTCATATAAAAATATATATACAATATGTAAAACATAGAGTTTTGATGGTATCTGCAAGTAAATAAACTGTAATTAGGGCCTATCGGCCCTTTGATATAGTTGATCATTATATGGCCCATGGTAGTACTGGAAATGTTTTGCCTCCTGCTACTCTTTTATTAGCCATAAACCCCTGGGATGGATCGTGACCTCCTTTGGTAGATGGTCGACAGTCTGATTGCATTCCCTATAAATGTGGTGACAAGAAATGTAATCAAATTGAGATTTGAAAAACATTGCTTCATCCAACATATTCCTAAGAGAGTGAACATGACATGCAAATATATTTTTGAACCAATTTATAATGATTTTGGAATCCCCGAATATCTCTAGTTGTTTGCAATCATGTGCCAATGCAAAATGAAGCAAATGTCTGAGAGTGATGAGTTCAGCAAAATTAATTGTACCAGCCCCCAACCCCATCTAAATGCGATAAAAATGATTGTTTGTTAAGTGCAATAATATGCTCCCCCCACATCATTGTTCTTGTGCGGATCCATCAAAAAAACCTAAGGGCGATTCCGGTTTATAACTTTAGGTATCACAACTCGGACAAAAGGTGTAATATCATCATCAAGGATTTCATGGAAGGCATTGATAATCTAAGGAATTGATATAGGCCATCGGATGTATTTGTCTCTAAATATGATTCCATTCTTGTTTAAACAAATAGACCAACATATAAGCATAGGGAGATTGTGGTTTTTTTTGTTCGAGGACTCAACCCACTAAAGGTTCCAAGCATCCAATGTGTTTACTTAAGTTAGTTTCATGAAGAAAACTTAAAACATGAAACCAAAACACTAAATGGAAACATGCATCAATCAGTAATACACCAACCATTGTTAAAGGAGTTCACTCCTCCTGGGCTACATCTCCTTGGATCAGCTCTAAAGGCATGACCCCTTCTCATTATTCTCAATATCTAGAAAAGAAGAGTACATAAACTATTGAAATGGAATAGTTAGTTTCTCCTTCAATGAAACAACTTCTGCAAAAGTTCTCACTCCATACACATGTTAACCTATAGTCAAACATGTAAACCTTCAGAAAACACAAGCATCTTACACCAAGACCCCATACTCCAACTTCAAAGAGCATAAACAATACCACATTCCACTTGAAGTACATAAACAAGTCTCTTCTCCAAAACACATATAGATAAAAGAAGAAATAAAGCTAAAACGCTAATGTAATGGTTACTGCAGAAAGCACATGGAGGCTGGAAGACCCCTGCAAGGTCATCTCCATCTTCAAACTCCTCCATAAACTGAATCAACACTCTGGTTGACTATGGCACCCATAGGGTTCACTTTGCAAAAAGCCTATCCAGAAGTGCTCCTTTGATCTTGAAACCTGTTCCAATGAGTTCAGAATGTCCAAAAATGGCTATCTAGTCTCTTTATTGCATCCCATTTGTTCAAAAATTGCCTTAGTTATGACTTCTATCAGTGTTTCCACAATTTTCTCCTCCAAATATGGCTCACTTCCAGTTAAATTCATTATATTATGGCAGTTCCACCGAAATCAGCGGTCCCGCCATCTTCCCTGCTTATCTTGTAGTTAAGGCATAGTGGTCACATACAAAGTGGTTGGTCCAACTGAAAAGGTGACGGTTCCGCAGCTCTGTCGCAAATCACAATCAACTTTGCCGAGGGTGATTCTTATATTCAGGACTTAATGCATTGTGATATGTGATCTGGCGATCCAGCAGACCCGATGAGTTATAAACTACAACTCTGAAATGATATCGTGTCTGCAAATCACATTGGTGGAATCCCTCGGTAACATATATGTCGGTGGGGTATTGGTGCGATACGCGATTGTGATTATTGCAAATTTCAACCCGTCTCTGCGGTTGTGATATATCGCATCACAACCCTGACTGATCTGGGGGCCGATTTCCTTAACATTCTGCGATGTGCGATAGCGATATCGCAAATTGACACTATTGGGGCCGATTCTTAAGTCGTGACCACTGTTTTTTTCCACGATATGTGATATGCGAGACCCAATGGCAACCTGCCACTTGGTGCTTCCCCATTCACTGGTACCTTTGCCATGTCATCCAATTGTGCCACTTGTCCAAGTCAAACCTAAACTTTTACTTTCTCCAACTTTTGCATACGAGCGCGGATTTGAGTGTCGTTCACACCATTGGAATCAGAATGACGAGCACTACACATTTGTTTAGGTTCCACACCATTTTGAAAAAAATTGAATTTTTGGCAAATTTTGAGCTCCTGATCACTCTTCCCCATTGAAAATTTTTTTGTCTCCAAAATTTTACTTTCAATTGTTCAGCATTTGAAAGTACAGTTCCTTCATTTTTCCAAACTTGATCCAATCGATGTTTGCAGTGCCCTGCCTTGTACTTGTCTTGGCTTTTTCTCAAGCTGAACTTAAAATATAACTTGACCAAAGAATTCAAGTTTGATGTTCTTCTCAGCTTGCCCATGCCACTATGGCCATCCCTAGTAACATCCTTTCCAAGAAGAATTCCAAGGTGCTCATCTGCAAAATCCTTATCGAGGATAAGATCCTAAAATACTTTGCCAAATGAACCAAAACAAGACTCACATAGTGAATACTTGTATAACTTGAGTGCTAAACACATTTGGAGCATACTAAATGTGCTGCAACTACTCATACAACAATTTTAAAATGCTTTCTCAAACTACAAATAGAAATGCATTTTACAAAATGGAATAAACTTGACTCCCAATTTTTCCATTCAAATTGACCATCAATAAGCCAATCTAGCATTGTAAATCGTAAAGAAAACATTGTTGCATATAAGCGATTTATTTATGAACATCACTTTTACAAATTACCCAACTATGGGGATATGCAACTAGTACAAAACAAAAATTTACAACCTTCAGCTGGACAAATAGTTTGGCCATTTCTTACCCAACCATGTAAATGAACCCTCTATTTGAACTTTCTCTTCTTCTGAAACTGCTTCAGGGATGGTCACATCTTGTGCCACTTTTTCTTTTGTTGCTTCCTCTTCTGGTGCTTGCATGATTTGCTTGCCCTTACTAGGATGAAGTTGTGGAAACAATTTCCAACACTTCTTGACCCAATGTCCACTGAAATTGGAGTGAGTAAAAAAGTTCTTTTAAGCTCCTCTTGGCTCACTTGCCTTTAACCTTCGATGAGATTTTCTCTTTTCAGTCTCAATTCCATTAGACATAAACATCTTCTTGATGATTTCTTTCCTTTTATCACACTTATCTACACAATGGTTAGATGAAAGGCAAACTGTGCATGGAAACATATTTCTCAACATGTTAATCAAATCATCATGTTGTTTTCCATTATGAAAAACATTTGAATTAATAGGACGATTATACCTCTTTTTGTTGTCCTTTGGCTTACACTTTTTGCGTGAGGAACTTGCATGGCAAGAAGAACTTAGCTTCCCTTCTTCTTCAACTTTTTCATCTCTATTTGGAGATGTTTTGCACTTCAAGTCCTCCTTACGCTTGAGGAACCAATCGAGAACCAATTCTGGATGCAAATCCCAACATCTTGCCTCCTCATGTACTCTCTAACGACAAAAGGAACACGATACCCATGAGTTATCACTAAAAGACCATTCTTCTTTGGCAACATAGCCTAAGACTTCATATTTAGGCCTCTCCTTGGCCTTAATTGGATTTTTAATGCCTTGCAGGTTTACGCCAAGGCCTCCTCCCTTGTACCCCATCTTGGTCAAGAGCTTGGATCCAATGCCTTTACTATGTTTTTCAAAGGCTGCAAATGAATTTACGTCAACACTTTCGCATAAGGAAGAAGCATGTAAATTATTACTTTTTGCCTCATCTTTTGATTGACATACAAAGATGTTTTAGAACTCCCTTTTGATTCTAGATGTGTCCTCTTGGACTCTTTGGCTCTCTTCTTCCAGCTCCTTGAATTTGGGTGTTGATAGAACCTCATCTTCCACATCATGTGGACAAAAGGTACAAACTTGTCCATCTACCTTCTCTGAGGGACTTTCTACACTAGCATCTTGCATAAGAGTTGTAGAAAAGTATGAAGATTATGGAGAAGATAGTAGTTTATCACCATTCTTGTTACCTTCTTCCCTTGTTGAACATTCTCCTCTTGGAGGTCTAGAGCTTTCACCTTGCAATTTGGTATTCCTATTTTCATAGAGGATTTTCACCATTTATTCCATGTCTAAGAAAGTCTTTCTAAGAGCCTTCACATCCTCTGACATTCTTGCAGACTCTCCTCCTTGGGACATGTTTTGCTTGAAGCTTCTACTACCATTTGAGGTAGAACTTGGTGGTAGAGATTGTAACAATCTTGTCTCTTTTCCAAAACCTTCTCCTCACTTAAGCTTCAAAACACATTCACTTGCAAACAACAAAAAATTCCTCCTTGCACAAGGCAAACCTAAGCTCTGATACCAACTTGATCTGAATTTGGAATATTAGATTTTTGTGCTAAGATCCTCATCAGAATATAAAAATGTGCTTGAGTTTTTTACTCCAAAATAGCAAGTAAAAAACATGAATTTTATGTGTGTTTACTTAAGTTAGTTTCATAAGGAAAACTTAAAACATGAAACCAAAACACTGAATGGAAACATGCATCAATCAGTAATACACCATCCATTGTTAAGGAAGTTCACCCCTCTTGGGCTACATCTCCTTGGATTAGCTCTAAAGGCGTGACCCATTCTCATATGCTCAATATCTAGAAAAGAAGAGTACATAAACTACTGAAATGGAATGGTTAGTTTCTCCTTGAAAGAAACAACTTCAAAATTTCTCACTCCATACACATGTTAAACTACAATCAAACATGCAAACCTTCAGCAAACACGGGCATCTTACAACAAGACCTCATACTCCATCTTCAAAGAGCACAAACAATACCATAATCCACTTGAAGTACATAAACAAGTCTCTTCCCAAAAACACATATAGAGAAAAGAAGAAATAAAGCTACAACATTGATGTAATGGCTGCTGTAGAAAGCACATGGAGGCTGGAAGACCCTTTCAAGGTCATCTCCATCTTCAAACTCCTCCATAAACTGAATCAACACTCTAGTTGACCATGGCACCCGTAGGCTTCACTTTGCAAAAAGCCTATCAAGAAGTGCTCCTTTGATCCTAAAACCTATTCCAATGAGTTCAAAATGTCCAAAAATGGCTATCTAGCCTCTTTTTTGCATTCCATTTGGTCGAAAATTGCCTTATTTATGGCTTTTATCAGTATTTCCACAATTGTCTCCTCCAAATCTGGCTCACTACCGGTTAAATTCATTATCTAGAGTTAATTCTAGTAGTTCTGCTGAAATTGGCAGTCCTGCTATCTTCCCCGCCTATCTCACAGTTAAGGCTGAGTGGTCACATACAAAGTGGTTGGTCCGGCAGAAAAAGCGACGGGTCAACAGCTCTGTCGCAAATCGCAATCAGCTTTGCTAGGGGTGATTCTTATATTCAAGACTTAACGCATTGTGATATGTGATCTATTGATCCGACAGACTCGACGAGTTATAAACTACAACTCTGAAATGATATCGTGTTCGCAAATCACATTAGCGGAGTCCCTCAGTAACATATATATCGACGGGGCACTGGTGCGATATGTGATTATCGCAAATCGCAACCTGACTTTTCGATTGTGATATATCACATCGCAACCCTAACTGCTCCGGGGGCCGATTTCCTTAACATTCTCTGATGTGTGATTGCGATATCACAAATCACAAATTGACACTGCTGGGGGCCGATTCTTAAGTTGGGACCACTAGTTTTTCCCCGATATGTGATATGCGGGACCCAATGGCAACCTGGCTCTTGGAACTTCCCCATTCACTGGGACCTTTTCCATGTCATCTAATCCTACCACGTGTCGAAGTCAAACCTAAACTTTGACTTGCTCTAACTTCTACATACGAGCTCAGATTTGAGTGTCATTCACACCATTGGAATCAGAATGACGAGCACTACGCGTTCATTCAGGTTCCACGCCATTCTGGCAACTTTGAATTTTTGGCAAATTTTGAGCTCCTGATCACTAGGATGCTCTAGACAAAGACTTGCCACTCCTCAGATATTGAATTTAGGGCCAATCTTACCATATTGGAACCTGGAGGTGTCGCAACTGCCAGCTGATCTCTTGTCTCCTGAAGCTTAGAGAGAAATGTATCAATGCGTTCCCCCTTCTGCGTCTGCATAGATCTCATCTTCTCCTCCAAGTACATATTTTGTTGCTCGAAAGATCCTTGAAACAACGTCGACAAATCATCCCACATATCCTTGGTAGTGTTTCTTCCAGCGATGTGATAGACTATATGATCTCTCACTCCATCGAGGATCATTCTTTTAGTCTTCGCCATTTCTCCCTTCTACTTCTTGAGCGGAAATGGATTTGTGGGCTCAGCTACCATGCTGTCGACATATATCTTGAGATAATGCACATCCAAAAGGCATGACATCCTTGCCTTCCAGATCACATAGTTGGATGCACCATCCAAATGATCCTGATCTCTCAATCCATTGGCTTCCACCTCTACCAATCGAAAAACTCGAATGACCTCCTCTCTCTTGTTGTTGCTCAGCAAATGAGAATTTTAACTCCCTTACTAGGAATTCTTTGAGGAAGAAATTCCCTCAAGTGCCTCTCTTCTTCCTTCTGACGTCTTTCTACCCAATAACTGCCTGTAGAAAATTGTGTCACCCCAGACACCCCTCTCCATTGAAGCTTTTGCTACGTCGCTCCCTTTGCTGCTGACAAATCTCAATATGGAAATCCTACCTCATTGTCGACTCACTCAAAGAGAGATTTACCACGAAAATCTTGCCTTCTTGGCCTGACTGTGCAAACCCTCAAGGGATTCAAATTAATGCCTCTACAGGAATTTTGAACTCCCTTCCTTCTTCAACGTTGGATCCTTCCAACATTCTTCTCTTGTTTGACCTGTAGCATTGATACCATGTGAAAATTTGGAAGCCCCAAATTTCTACTGCAGTAACTTATTATTTTTCTTCTATTTGTTAATTACTAAAAAAAATTATTTACTATTTCCTACAATAAACACCAAAACTAATACACTGTAGCCTTCACCATTTAAATAAAATGTGGAAACAAGAAACTGAATAAGAAAGAGATACAACACATCTACAAAGTTATTTTTGGACAAATGTCCCCAGAAAAACCCAGTGCAACAACTCTGAGGGTTTTATTATTATGCAGTAGTAATTTCTAAATACAATCTCTGGATTCCTTCCCAACAATCCAGTTGTTGTCCCTTAAGAAACCAATTTCCTAGCTGTGTAGAAATTGTGCTTAAGACATTAATGTTTATAATTATTGTCACTTGTTTGTCACTTAATTGTATGTTGTATTCTCAAATGAAGGACCTGAAAGACTTGGTTTTAAACCCTCAATACTTAGGTGACATGAAAATCTTAGAATTCCATTTTATTGTTGAATATAAATGATGAATAAAGAAAGCTTGAAGAAGTCATAGACAATATGTTGTTTTACGCAGAATCTACTATCTGTGATACTTGGAGAAGTTAAAGATAATATGTTGTCTTACACAGAAACTACTATCTGTAACTTAGAAGAATTGCAGAGGTGGGAACTTCAAGTATAGGAGCGCTCTTTTAAGGGATTTTAACTTCATTTACATAAGAAAATAAAGACCTACAACTTCATTACCATACTTAAAGGAAAAACACATTTAATGACACATAACAAAGAAGTCACAAAATCATACCCAACAATGTGTGGAAAACTTTTTGATTCTTTCAATAATCAACAGTTTTATCAAGAATACAGTGGCCTAGTCTCCAGGTTCTCCAAAATTTGAACCTCCTCTCTGTAAATTTTTCTCTTTTTATACATTATGAGATGGTTGGTAATCACCAAAACTATCAAACTATTTAACTATTCTCCTAACTGTCTAAAGTAAAAGTTATTACAAAATATTACATTTGAGGGTAAAAACACCTCATTCATTTCAAGAAAACAAGATAATAAGAAGTAATAGAAATCAGAGAATGATGGGTTGCTCGCTGTTAGAATCTATAGCTTGAGCCTTAATGGAGTAGTGGATGAAGTGGTAGGGTGTGGTGAGTGACGTGAGCAATTAAAAGATGAAAGCGGTGGAGGATGTGGAATGAGCGACGTGGGGCGAAAAGCTTTGGGAGGCTCGTCGCGGGGGTAAAGAATGTACTGGAGCTTCAACAAGGTTGAACCCCTGCAGTAATTTCAGGAAACACATTGCGTTCAACCATGCTAACGTTACGGTCAACTGCGGGGGTTGAGCTTTAATTAATCTTCGTGATCATTGCTTCCCTGCAACACACCTCAACGTACTCATCAAGCTATCACTTTATCGCGCCTCTTGAACCTGCATGACCTTTAGAATATGGCAAACCTTTAGTTACCATGGAAATCAAAGAATTAAAGTTCTGGTTCATACACCTGTAGGGTCCGCCTGATCTATATGCGATCACCGTCCAATCACCCCTTCAATGGATGGTCTGATGCCTCAGAACTCACGAAAATTTAAACATGTTCGACAAAAATTTAGTGCATCCATTTTTTCAACACCCCTTTGACTCCCATACGAACTCGATAGGAAATAAAACTGTTAGTTAATGATTTATGGGGTCCGATTTTTAAAGGTAAAACTCGATTACTTTTAGACCCGATATCCATCGGATCCCATCTCTTTCGATGGACGGTTGCGATTGGCTCGGACTTCAGCGAATTAAACTGTATTTCATACACCATCGTTTTCGACTTCCTAAATAAACTTCGCTCTAGTTACCCATGTGATCGTCGTCGGATTTGTGGCCTATTGATCGGATGACCTAGATCTTCTCGTGGGTTTATCACTTCCAAAAGCCATTAATAATATAAAATCAACCATTTCTTTCAAATCTTCGCATTTCTTTTTATTTCTGTTATAAAATAATATTTGGTTTTTCTTTCATATTTTGATTTTTCTTTCATTTTGTGATAAAACTGAAAATAAAACTTAAATAACAATGGATGCTACAACATCTGGCTCCACCTCGGGATAATGCTTTTGCCACAGAAGCACTAAGAACCACAGGTCAGTGCCTTCTCCTCGGGCATGGAGTCATATATTGCTTAACCAATTCAAATTCTATGGCATTTGTACAATGAATTCACTCTGATATCTACAATGATAGGATACTTGTGCTTCAGAATTGGAAATACTACTTGAGGTACTGCCCATTGACAGGCAGTTGTAGAGTTTCACCATCAAGATTCTCTGCAGTAGTTTTCTAAAGGATTCTCATCAAAGTTTTGCTAGTGGATTCAGCCAATCCATTTCACTGTGGATGATAAGTAGTTGAATGAGATAAAATAGCATTATACTTTTGACAAAAGGCAACAAACTTGAACTAAACATTTGAGCATTGTCTGTTATGAGTTTGACAGGGCATCCAAGTCTGTGTGAGATCTAATATGCAGGTTATTGCCTTATGGTGCTGTGCTTGATCTGAACCAAGGATGAACCTTAGCATTTGATGAAGGATAAGATCTAATGATGTATCATGATCTCAAGGTTTGAAGTGAATTATCTTTATGTGATTTGATCATGTATCTGAATAAATATCGCATATTGTAGTCTGTAAATATGATGATCTGGATATGACTGAAGTCTGGAATAGTTGTAATGTTTAAATCGTCATTTATAGATTTGTACACAGGTTCAATTTAGAAAAGGAGTGTATACACGCTGGTTCTGCATATTAAAGCAGCATATACATCATAAATTTGATTTGCAGATCTGTACGCTGGTTCGCCTTGAGGAAAGCATGTATGCACGTAGGTTCGACACATGGAAGTAGCGTATACCTTATAAAATATGTTTTAGTTTCTTTTGTTTGCTGTTGCAGTGTTTTGGGTTTTTGCTAGGGTTCTGGTTACTGTATTTTGTTGACAACATTCTGAATGATCAGATTGATGGGTTGTCAAAGTGGTTGATCGATTTGGTTGAGGTTGAGATTGGTTGATGCAGATTTGATGATTGAATGATGTTGTTGATGGATCCATTCTGAAAATTTATGAAACGTGGTCCCTGGTGTTATCACAAAAATCCACCCCTGATAGGTTGCTGATTAGGAAGAATTTGAGTAACTATTTCAAACCAACTTTTGGCTGAGGCTTATCCTCCTCAACCTGAGAGGGCTCTCTCACTAGGTTAAAGATTTTGATAATGAATTAGATGGCTAACTCTATGAAATAAGTGAGGAAATATGAATGGTTGAACACAATTAGTAAATATCCATTGGGCTTATGGAGTCAATAAATGATTCAGTATGACAATAATATTAGCTTTACATGGAAGTAAGGGCATCTAGAATTCAACATATGGAGAGAACATCAGTAGCATAAAGAAAAACACAGTCTGCAAATGTATGAAGGAAGTTAGAGCATAACCAATGAATTCTAAGTAATCATACATTCATACCACTGCAAGTAATGAGAAGAGGAGAACCATAAGACATTTTGAACATTGAATTCCTTCTGAATCCTGAGAAGCAAACCCAAATATTGTATTCCTTAAAACAGAGTCTTACACAAAAGCACCATATGGGAGTTCTTTACAAAAAATTCCAACCCCTTGTGCATTACATCTTCTCAAATATATGGAGTTCATTACATGACTTAGATTCCTCCTCCAGCATGAGGGGAATTCAAATTTTCCATCAGTGACACCTATTCTAACCATAAAACAAACCTTTAAATGCATTTGACAGCTAACTAGCAGTCCTAGAGACCTAATACAACTAGGAGTGCAACTCCTTATTATGACTAAACCACCTTGACTAAAAATTAAATGCATTCTTTGACAGCTGCAACCTCATGAAGTCGAATTTGATGAAGCCTCCCACGTGGTCACCTGACTGCTGATGACAAACCCTAGAAATTAGGGAACATGTTTCCCTGTTTTTAGGTTTAGATCCTTGAAAATTGGCACGTGGGACAGAGCCTTTATCTCCTCATCCATGACAAATTTTATGAAACTGAAGGAGGTTTTTGTAGCCCATGTTATCTAAAACAAAACAATCTCCTGGTTTTTTAAAACACACATCCAGCTGTCCAGAATCTGTCCTTGCAAAACACGTGTCAAACAGGAAAAATCCATTTTCTGAAATTATGGTCTCAGTGAAAGATTAGTATCTCCCAACTGAAAACACTTATGAAGAAAGTGAGATAGGTTATTGTAGATGGAAATTTTATGAAAATAAACCTCCCTCAGAATTCCAAAATACATTTTCGTGTAACCAGAAACTGATCTTAAAAAAGACGGCTAAAATTAGAAGACCAAGCTTGACTTTCAGCAGTTTTGTAACTCTAGTTTAACCATAAATTCCTCCCACCTCAGAATGAATTTGAAGAAACTGAAAGATGTGTTTGTGGTTTGGTATGTTAGGAAGAAAAGCCTCTTTCAGTTTTCAAAATTGCATTTTCAGCTGCTCAGCACCCCTTCTGGAAGTTGACTAGTAAACGCAGAAAGCAGAGTTTTTTTATGTTGAAACATGCTTTTTTAGGGATTTCATAGCGCGCTACGAAAACTCCTAGTACAGTGATTTCAAAGCCATTTTCAAAATTTCTCCAAAATGATGTGAGAGATGACTTGTAAACACTTGGTGAGGCTTCTAGGACATGGAATGAGGCTGTCAAACCTTATTTGGAAAAGAGATATGACCTTAAAAGACTTCTAACCTTATGACCTAACCCTTAAAGCATGAAATGACCTAGAGACCCTTTAACACCATGACTATAAGAAGGGTTTGTAAATGAGAATGACACTAATTGTGATGAGATGACTTAAAACTTATAAGACTATGACTAGAAACAAGGCAACTTTCTAAAGCTTAGAGACAAAGATTTTAGGGTGATAACAGTGGCTCCACTAGGGATAGTGTGCCCTTGTGGTATACTAAGAACTTGTAGCTCCAGTGTCGCTATCCATCCTCTAGAATAAAACTCTGAACCTCTGCCCAATTTGCTCCTCAAGCCTTTAATGATTTCTGAATGAAGAATTCAAACTGCACCTACTGAAACAGATGCTCTGTCAACCTACTCTGAGCTTATTTGCACATTCCTACCTACCCTATCAGCTGCAATCTCCACTTGTAGCTCAAGGAACATGAAACTTCCAATGAAGCCAATCATCGATCTGATCTGACACTTGAATCTCTTGACTGAAGCAAAAATAAACCAGATACTGAAATAACCAAGGCAGCATGAGGTGTAACTGTTCTTCAAGATGAACATATAACTGGAAGCCTGAACAGTAAATCTTTCCCATGTACTCAGCTATAGGGTCAAAAAACACATGGTTAGTTTGATGATTCTCATAACATTCCATATCTTCAAACAACTGATCCTCAGCCACACAAAATTTATTTGATATGCTATCCAACTGACTTTCTGAATGATGCCCACAAACAATGTAATTTTCTTCATTATAAAGATCATTCTTTGATGCAAGCTGCTGCAAGGAATTACAAAAATGAACAACCTTTTCCTCTGCCTGAGGGTCATAAAAAATTTCTTCCAGTATTTCTTCTTGGTGTTTGTAATCATTTTCATCTTCATTATGATCCAAAGACTAACAAGTTTGTTGCATCTCTACATCCATCTCGGAGGACATAATATGATTTTCATAAGTAAACCTCTGTTGATCTTCATGTTGCATTTCATGGGATGTTATACTTTCTTCTTGGTGTTGAAATGTATTGTTATCACCCTAAAATCTTTGTCTCTAGGCTTTGAAAGTTGCCTTGTTTCTAGTCATAGTCTTATAAGTTTTGAGTCATCTCATCACAATTAGTGTCATTCTCATTTACAAACCCTTCTTCTAGTCATGGTGTTAAAGGGTCTCTAGGTCATTTCATGCTTTAAGGGTTAGGTCATAAGGTTAGAAGTCTATTAAGGTCATATCGCTTTTCCAAATAAGGTTTGACAACCTCATTCCATGTCCTAGAAGCCCCACCAGGTGTTTACAAGTCATATCTCACATCATTTTGGAGAAATTTTGAAACTAGCTACGAAATCACTGAACTAGGAGTTTTCGTAGCGTGCTACAAAATCCCTGAAAAAACCTGTTTCAGCATAAAAAAACTCTGCTTTCTGCGTTTATTAGTCAACTTCCAGAAGGGGTGCTAAGCAGCTGAGACCTCAATTTTGAAAACTGAAAGAGGATTGTCTTCCTAACATACCTATCTACAAAAAACTCTTTCAGTTTCTTCCAATTCATTCTGAGGTGGGAGGAATTTATGGTTAAACTTGCACTACGAAACTGCTGAAAGTCAAGCTTTGTCTTCTGGTTTTAGTAGTATTTTTTAAGATCAGTTTTTGGTTACAAGAAAATGTATTTTGGAATTTTGAGGGTGGTTTCTCTTCATAAAATCTCCATCTACAATAACCTATATCACTTTCTTCATAAGCATTTTCAGTTGGGAGATACTAAGCTTTCATTGAGACCCTAATTTCAAAAAATGGATTTTTCCTGTTTGACACGTGTTTTTCAAGGACAGATTCTGGACAGCTGGAGGAGTGTTTTAAAAAACCAGGAGAGGTTTTTGTTTTAGATAACATGGGCTACAAAAACCTCCTTCAGTTTTATAAAATGTGTCATGGATGAGATAAAGGCTCTGTCCCACGTGCCAATTTTCAAGGATCTAAACCTAAAAACAGGGAAACATGTTCCCTAATTTCTAGGGTTTGTCATCAGCAGTCAGGTGACCACGTGGGAGGCTTCATCAAATTCGACTTCATGAGGTTGTAGCTGTCAAAGAATGCATTCAATGTTTAGTCAAGGTGGTTTAGTCATAATAAGGAGTTGCACTCCTAGTTGTATTAGGTCTCTAGGACTGCTAGTTAGCTGCCAAATGCATTTAAAGGTCTATTTTATGGTTAGAATAGATGTCACTGATGGAAAATTCGAATTCCCCTCATGGTGGAGGAGGAATCTAAGTCATGTAATGAACTCTATATATTGGAGAAGATGTAATGCACAAGGGGTTGGAATTTTTTGTAAAGAACTCTCATATGGTGCTTTTGTGTAAGACTCTGTTTTAAGGAATACAATATTTGGCTTTGCTTCTCAGGATTCAGAAGGAATTCAATGTTCAAAATTTCTTATGGTTCTCCTCTTCTCATTACTTGCAATGGTATGAATGTATGATTACTTAGAATTTATTGGTTATGCTCTAACTTCCTTCATACATTTGTAGAGTGTGTTTTCCTTTATGCTACTGATGTTCTCTCCATATGTTGAATTCTAGATGCCCTGATTTCCATGTAAAGCTAACATTATTGTCATACTGAAGCATTTCTTGACTCCATAAGCCCAATGGATATTTACTAATTGTGTTCAACCATTCATATTTCCTCACTTATTTCATAGAGTTAGCCATCTAATTCATTATCAAAATCTTTAACCTAGTGAGAGAGCCCTCTCAGGTTGAGGAGGCTAAGCCTCAGCCAAAAGTTGGTTTGAAATAGTTACTGAAAGTCTTCCTGATCAGTAGCCTATCAGGGGTGGATTTTTGTGATAAAATTTTGGTGCGTCTATCGGGAGCCTCAAGTCTATTCATTCCCGAAAACAAGAAGCTGAACTTCTGAAGGTAGAAGGAGCTCAGACATCTTTTTGAGGCTGCAATCTACCTTGGTGACTCCACACATCAAATAACAAATTGGAAGGTGACTCCACTGCTAGAAGATCAGTTGCTTGATGAAGTTTTAAAATGAGCTCCATTGCAATAATGAATGCCAGGTATGCCCCTATGAATCGGTCTCATATCCCTGGTTTTCCAAATCCTATGCCAAAGGTTGATTGGTTAGAGGATCTTCCAATATTCAAAGATGAAAAGAAAGACAATGTTGTTCTTCATTTGGTTAGGTTTCATATGCATGTACGCAGTCTTAAGGTTCAGTTCCCTGAAGATTGTCTCATGAAGATGTTTATGACCACTTTAGAAGGAAAAGCATGATCTTGGTATAAAATCTTGGAAAATGGTTCATTATATTCTCTTGCTGATTTCCATGATGTATTCTATGACATGTATAAAGAGTGTCATCCCTCCTTATTGCTAGTCAAAGATTGTCGTAAACATTTTATGAGTTTATTCAATATTTGGAGGATTGTTATAATGATGATGAATTCATGGATGAAGAAATTTTAGAGGCTCTTCATAACAATACATTTCAACACCAAGAAGAAAGTATGACATCCCATGAAATGCAACATGAAGATCAACAGGGGTTTACTTATGAAAATCATATTATGTCCTCCGAGATGGATGTAGAGATGCAGCAGACTTGTCATTCTTCGGATCATAATGAAGATGAAAATGATTAAAAACACCAAAAAGAAATACTGGAAGAAATTTTTTATGACCCTCAGGCAGAGGAAAAGGTTATTCATTTTTGTAATTCCTTGCAACAGCTTGCATCAAAGAATGATCTTTATAATGAAGAAAATTACATTGTTTGTGGGCATCATTCAAAAAGGCAGTTGGATAGCATATCAAATAAATTTTTTGTGGTTGAGGATCAGTTGTTTGAAGATATAGAATGTTATGAGAATCATCAAACTAACCATGTGTTTTTTGACCCTATAGCTGACTACATGGAAAAGATTTACTGTTCAGGCTTCCAGTTATATGTTCATCTTGAAGAACAGTTACACCTCATGTTGCCTTGGTTATTTCAGTATATGGTTTATTTTTTCTTCATTCAAGAGATTCAAGTGTCAAATCAGATCGATGATTGGCTTCATTGGAAGTTTCATGTTCCTTGAGCTACAAGTGGAGATTGCAGCTGATAGGGTAGGTAGGAATGTGCAAATAAGCTAAGGGTAGGTTGACTGAGCATCTGTTTCAGTAGGTGCAGTTTGAATTCTTCGTTCAAAAATCATTAAAGGCTTGAGGAGAAAATTGGGCAGAGGTTCAGAGTTTTATTCTAGAGGATGGATAGTGGCACTGGAGCTACAAGTTCTTAGTATACCACAAGAGCACACTATCCCTAGTGGAGCCACTCTTATCACCCTAAAATCTTTGTCTCTAAGCTTTGGAAAGTTGCCTTGTTTCTAGTCATAGTCTTATAATTTTTGAGTCATCTCATCACAATTAGTGTCATTCTCATTTACAAACCCTTCTTCTAGTTATGGTGTTAAAGGGTCTCTAGGTCATTTCATGCTTTAAGGGTTAGGTCATAAGGTTAGAAGTATTTTAAGGTCATATCTCTTTTCCAAATAAGGAAGGTGTTTACAAGTTATATATCAAATCATTTTGTAGAACTTTTGAAACTAGCTACGAAATCATTGAACTAGGAGTTTTCGTAGCATGCTACAAAATCCCTGAAAAAGCCTGTTTCAGCATAAAAAAACTCTGCTTTCTGCGTTTACTAGTCAACTTCCAGAAGGGGTCTTGAGCAGCTGAGAACTCAATTTTGAAACATGAAAGAGGCTTTTCTTCCTAACATACCAAAATACAAAAACCGCTTTCAGTTTCTTCAAATGCATTCTGCGGTGGGAGGAATCTATGGTTACACTTGCGCTACGAAACTGCTGAAAGTCAAGCTTTATCTTCTGGTTTTAGCAGTCTTTTTTAAGATCAGTTTTTGGTTACAGGAAAACATATTTTGGAATTCTAAGGGAGATTTCTCTTCATAAAATCTCCATCTTCAATAACCTATCTCACTTTCTTCATAAGTGTTTTCAGTTGGGAGATACTAATCTTTCATTGAGACCCTAATTTCAGAAAATGGATTTTTCTTGTTTGACATGTGTTTTTCAAGGACAAATTCTGGATAGCTGGAGGAGTGTTTTAAAAACCCAGGAGAGGTTTTTGTTTTAGATAACATGTGCTACAAAAACCTCCTTAAGTTTCATAAAATGTGTCATGGATGAGGAGATAAAGGCTCTATCCCACGTGCCAATTTTCAGGGATCTAAACCTAAAAATAGGGAAACATGTTCCCTAATTTCTAGGGTTTGTCATCAGCAGTCAGGTGACCACGTGGGAGGCTTCATCAAATTAGACTTCATGAGGTTGTAGCTATCAAATAATGCATTCAATGTTTATTCAAGGTGGTTTAGTCATAACAAGGAGCTGCACTCCTAGTTGTATTAGGTCTTTAGGACTGCTAGTTCGCTATCAAATGCATTTAAAGGTTTGTTTTATGGTTAGAATAGGTGCCACTGATGGAAAATTCGAATTCCCCTCATGCTGGAGGAGGAATCTAAGTCATGTAATGAACTCCATATATTGGAGAAGATGTAATGCACAAGGGGTTGGAATTTTTTGTAAAGAACTCTCATATGGTGCTTTTGTGTAAGACTATGTTTTAAGGAATACAATATTTGGCTTTGCTTCTCAGGATTCAGAAGGAATTCAATGTTCAAAATGTCTTATGGTTCTCCTCTTCTCATTACTTGCAGTGGTATGAATGTATGAATACTTAGAATTCATTGGCTATGCTCTAACTTCCTTCATACATTTGTAGAGTGTGTTTTCCTTTATGCTACTGATGTTCTCTCCATATGTTGAATTCTAGATGCCCTGACTTCCATGTAAAGCTAATAT
>APFE030857141.1:0-17417 GCA_000404065.3 Pinus taeda
TCCCCTTTTTAGTGCCAAAACCTGGAATCACAATGCATTAGTCACGTAGATAGAGTGTCTAACCTTCCTCCTACAAACAACATGAATAAACTAAGAAATGCACGCATAAGGAAATAAATATGAATGGTTTGAGCAAGTAAAGTAGGCCAAAATGAGCCCAAATTGTACCAAAATTGGGGCTCATCACCAATTTCTTAGAAAATCCAGGTCTCACATCTTCACCACCTCGATTTCCTTCCCATCCAACACCCAGAGGTTATTAAACTCCTTTGAATATGTCGAGGCAGACATCCTTGTTTTCTCAGATGCCAGAAACTTTTTTACATGGCGGTCCTTCTGTTCCTCCTGGGTATTAGTCTTTATCTGGTAGGTTTTCAGGAGCATCTCCTCAACCCGTCGAATATGTAGTATCTCCTGGTAATAATGGAACTAAACCATTAAGTGTAGAAGAGATTCTTATGATTTCTGGTACTACTCCTAATCTGCAACCTCAAGGTAGTTCAATACCGTCTGGGGGGCAGTCGCAAGGTACTCAAATACCACCTAGGGGGCAACCTCAAGGTAGTCCATTACTGCCTGGGGGGCAACCTCAAGGACAGTATATCCTTACGGGACAGTATTTTCTTGAAGGTCAACCCCAGTACCAATATGTACCTCAAGGTCAACCCTAGTATCAATATGTGCCTCAAGGTCAGTACCAGCCTCAAGGTCAGTACCAACCGCAAGGTCAATACCAACCTCAAGGTCAATATCAACCTCAAGGTTTCCAACCACCTTCAGGTCAATCATTTGTTCAAGGACCGGGAAATGTACTGTATAATTATCAACCTTACACTCAACCTAGTTTTGGTCCTCAATATGCTCAACCTGTTATGGGTCCATACCCCAGAATGAACGTGGTGTGGGATCAACAGACTCCACAACCCAGTGTGCAGTTGTCATCTCAATCTGGACAGTCTTTAATTTTTGGTTCACCCCAGCAACCTGTCCAGCCTACTACTCAAACTTCTACACCTGGGGTAGCTCATCAGTCTAGGCCTAGTTCACCTCAAACTCCGTCCCAAACGTGTGCTGCAACTACTGCGACCTCTGTTCAATCCACTCCACCTATTTTTGGAGTATCAGCAGCTCCAGTTTCTGCTGCTCCTTTATCAACTCCTCAGGCCTCTTTACCTCAGTTCAGACCTACAATCCAGACTTTGGTTTCAATGCCTGTAGGAAAACCTGGGCCTAGTACGGTTGTCACAATTCAACCCCAATTTACTTATCAATCGTACCAGGAGTAGTACCAATTCGGCCCTGTTGTGCAGAACCCGACTTATCAGTATCAACCATACCCTGAGTATACTTACCAACAACCTCAACAACCCCAATATGTTCTGGTTAATCTTGTTTTTCCAGGAGGATATAATATCCCAAATGCAAATCTGATACCAATTTATCCTCGATATCCTCCTCCTAGGGCTGGTCTTATGACCCCAAGTTTTCGGGATCCGAACTGTTAGTTACCGTTTATAGCGACTTTGGATTTCCCTGACTTGTCATGCCTTACGAACGATCCCATTAATTATCTTCTGTTTTTGCCGCCAATGCCGAATAAGTTGCCCAATGATATACCAAAGTTTGAGGGGAAGTCAGGAGAAGATCCGTCTAATCATGTGATGACTTACCATCTCTGGTGTGCATCGAATTCCATTATAGATGATTCAATTCATCTTCTTCTTTTTCAACGCACTTTAATTGGCCTTGCAGCCAAGTGGTAGATTGAGTTGCCACGAGGCTCTTTTTACAATTTTAGTCAGTTAGCCATTTCCTTCCTTACTTATTTTCAGCTGCCAGTCCGATATGACAATGGCACAAAATTATTAACTTCATTAAAACAGTCGACGTCCACATATATTTCAGACCATATTCACGAATGGCGACGTCGACGTCGTTTAGTGAAAGTTTTTATCTCGGACCAAATTTTGGCAGAATGTTTGTAAAATCGTTATTACCTAAAATAACTGAAGATGTAGCCAAGGCAGGAGTAGTTATCGAAGAGAAAGTAATTTCTCAAGCTCAGTACCTTGACTTAGTTTATATGCAGTCAAGTACATTACACGAGAAAATCCCCGACCTTCCGAAACAAAACCAAATAACTGCACCTCCCTCAGGGTCTCATGCCGTTGACGGTATGATTGCTACTGTTAATACCAAGAGTAAGAAGAAATCCTCCAAGAATTCTTCTCCTATTATAACTTTACCAGATTCCCCAAAGGGAGAGTCTTCAAATGAAATTTCTGCCTATGTTAATGTTTTAGAATCTTCTACGGCCAAATCAAAATCTAATGGTAAGAAGAAAGGCAAGAAGAAGAATAAGCAAAACTCGAAGGAGAAATCCGATAAACCTGAATCTACTGACGAGAAATGTAAACCACACTATCTTTGTCTCATCTACGATGAGGAGCATTTTATAAGAGATTTTCCACATCGTGCCAAGGTTGTGAAAATAGTCAAAGGTTCGCTAACACCTACTATTTTGAAGGATCCTTTTCCAAGTCAAGACAGTAAGATGATAGGTTCTTCCTCTAGTGCCTCGGAAGAGCCCATAATGATAATGTCACATGTAAGGATTGCGACACGATCGCAAGATTATGGAAGTAAGAGTCTGATTGGTGGTAAGGAAGCGGAATCTTCTAATTCCAATCCATCAACCTCAGCTCCGTCTGGTTTCGATCTGCTACAGATCGAGAAACCAAATCCCGACTTAGTAATCAAACCACCTGCTAAGGGTATACTTCGAAAGTTAGCTTTCAATCCACATGCAAGAGCTGCTCAGAACTATAACATTGTTGAAGATTTAGCTATTTCACCTTCAGCAATGTCGGCTTTGGAAGTGCTACAATCTTGTCCAGCACAGCGTAAAATTCCATTGTCAACTATAGGAGCTGTTGATATTCAGGACTCAAACCTCATAGTCTTCGATTTAGAAAATAGTACACCTCATCTACCTCATCAAATGGCTTTCCAGATTCCAGTGTTAGTCAAAAACAGACCTTGTTTTAGGACTGTGATTGATGAGGGAGCTTCAACATGTATTATGTCGATACAATGTTGGAAAACCCTTGGTTCTCCTACACTTAACAATCCCCGACGATTCTGAAGGCCTTTGATGGCCGAGGGTTTCATCCTTATGGCATTTTGCAGGACTTACATATAGGGGTTGAAGGAAAAAATGTTAGTCTAGATGTGGAGGTGGTTGATGCCCCGTTGGATTACAACCTTCTTTTAGGTCGTAGCTAGTCTTACGCCATGACTATTGTTGTTTCATCGGTATTTTGGCTTATTAAGTTTCCACACAATGGAAATATTGTTACAATAGATTAGTTAACTTACTTTTCGTCTGATCCATCCTCTGCTGAGAGTATTCAACATGTTGGTAAAACCGCTATCCCTTATAAGGATGTTGGGGTAGGATTAGTTAAAGATTCGGTTTTACTCAGAACTTTTTCATTTCCTCCTCCCAACGTACCATCTCCTTTCGCAACTATTCATACGATTTCGTCAGAATCCATTGTTCTTGATGATCCTTGGATCGTTCCATTTGATTCCGAGGTGGACTCTCTTGGTGATGCCATGCCTTTGAGTCCCTTTGAAGTTACTTATCAGGCTATACAGTCGTTTTCTGACTCAAGTTCAACCCATCTTGATCTAGTGAATGAGATCCATGGAGAATCACTTTCAATATCAACCTCAGATTCAACAACTTTTTCTGAAACTGTTCACACCGATGAACAAATTTGGGAACTACTGTCTGTTGATGTGTTACATGGGAAGATCTTCATCATCGATATTCATTTTTACCTGAGATTGATCATTTTGAAAATTATTTTTCATCTATTTTTACCACTGAATATGTCAAAGAACCACAGAATCCATTGAAACGCCCTGATTCTGAACAAAATTTAGCAAATATTTCTCGAATGGTTCCTATCGACATTTCAGTCAAACCTGGGATTATTGAAAACATTCACAAAGGTGCTTCTTGTATGGACACTGAAGTCAACACATATAAAGCCCTATTTCAAGAATTTCGTGATGTGTTTGCCTAGTCCTATGAGGAAATGTGAGGAATTGATCCTTCAATCGTTGTTCATGACATCAAAACCTACCCAGATGCTAAACCCATCCGGCAACGTTTGCATCAGATACACCCACGAAAAGTTGCTGCCATCAAAGCAGAAGTTGAGAAATTACTTAAAGCAGGTTTCATTTATCCAATTCCTTTGACGGATTGGGTATCGAATATTGTTCCAGTTACTAAAAAACAAGGGACAATAAGAATATGTATTGACTATAGGGATATTAATTGTGCTTGTCCAAAGGAAAATTATCCGACACCCTATATCGATCAAATTATCGATGATTGTGCCGGTAGTGAAATTTTCTTCTTTATGGATGGTTTTTCTGGTTACAATCAAATTAACATTCTACCTGCCGATCAACCAAAAACATCATTCATCTATCCATGGGGGACATTTTCTTATTGCAAGTTACCTTTTGGATTGAAGAACATCAGAGCAACTTTTCAAAGGGCTATGTCTTATGTGTTTCATGACATCAAGCACATTGTGCAGCCTTATCTCGATGATTTACTAGCCCATTCTTTACGGAAATCTGACCATCTCACTCATTTATGAGCAATTTTCATGAGATGTAGGCATTATCGGATTAGGCTGAATTCGCACAAGTGTGTTTTCTGTATAGAAACGAGTCGTTTACTAGGATTTGTTGTATCCAAAGCTGGCATTCGTGTCAATCCTTCGAAGGTCGAAGCCATCATCAAGTTACCACCTCCTTCGACTCTTCGCCTACTCTAGAGTTTGCAAGGGAAAGCAAAATTTTTACGTCATTTAATTCCTAACTACGCTAAGATTACCAAAGGTTTCACCCGGTTGTTGAAACAGAACACTCGATTCTTTTGGGACAAGATAGCTAACAAATCTTTTGATGCACTTAAACAAGCATTGACCCATGCGCCATTATTGCATCCTCCCAACTACAACTAGGATTATTTCTTGTACCTCGTCGCTTCCCATTCCACCATTGGGATGGTATTAGTTAAACAAGATGAATTTGAAAGTGAACATGTGATCTATTATCTTAGTTAGACTCTAACTCCAACTGAGTTAAATTATTCACATGTGGAGAAACTGGCCTTAGCTGCAGTCCAAGTTGTTCAGCGATTTTGTCATTACATTTTGTTACCCAAAACCACGGTCATTTCTGACTGTAACCATATGCAATACATTTTGACTAAACAATTGCTAGGGGGCAAGTATTCTAAATGGATTGTCATCCTGCAGGAATTTGACTTGGAATTTGAGAAGGCCAAGTCAAAGAAGTCTTTGGTTTTTGCAGAATTAATGTGTGACTTCCCTTGTGGTGATACCGAACATGTGGCAGAAGAACCCATTGTGGATGAATCCTTGTTCCTTATCAGCACTGTTGATCCATGGTATGGAGACATCATTTTCTATCTCCAGACCCAATCTTTTCATCCAGACCTTTCACGATCTCAGTGCCAGAAAATACGTTTCCAATCCCAACCTTACACAATTATTGGAGATACTCTTTATCGTCGTGGGGTGGATTCTATTTTCCGCTGTTGTCTTACTCATGACGAGGCTGAAAAGGTTCTTAATGACCATCACTCTAGATCATGTGGCAGTCATATGTCTAGGTATGCCACAACCCAAAATATTTTGCACGCTGGCTATTTATGGCCGTCCTTATTCAAAGATTGTATCACTGCAGTCCATAAATGCCACAATTGCCAAATTTTTGACCGTAAGATGCGCGCTCCACCTGCTCCTCTCCACCATATCATTGTCGTTGGTCCATTTGCAAAATGGGGTATCAATTTTATTACATGTAACCCTCACTCAGCCAGGGGGCATGCGTATATCATCCTTGCAGTAGATTATTTTACCAAGTGGGCCGAGGCGATGCCTACATTTTGGCAAACGGCAAAACCGTTGTGATTTTCATTTTCAATCATGTAATTGCTAGGTTTGGTGTTCCTCAAGCGATTAGCACTGACCATGGGAGTCATTTTCAAAACATCATGATGACTGAACTTACAGATCAGCTTGGCCTACGTCACGATAATTCCACTCCATATTACCCACAAGCAAATGGTCTGGTTGAAGCAATCAACAAAGTTCTAGTCACCATGATCCGACGAATCATTGGGATTCATAGGTCGAATTGGCATAACATGTTATTTTCAGTTCTTTGGGCATACCAAACCTCAGTCAAAACATCAACAAGTTTTACTCCCTTTCAACTGGTTTATGGTTTAGAGGCAGTATTACCCATTGAATGCGAAATCCCGTCATTACAAATTGCCATGCAATTATTACCAGCCACTTCCGAAGAGGAAAAACGTTTATTATACTTAGCTCAATTAGATGAGAATCGACGTAATGATGCATTAGCTGTCGAAACTCATGCCAAAAGGATTAAAGCTCAGTATGATCGAAATGTTACACCCCACAATTTTTCGGAAGGAGACCTAGTCTTACTTTACGATCAAGAAAATGATAAGCTAGGGGCTGGCAAATTTTTACCCATGTGGCATGGTCTGTATATTGTCAAGTGAAATTTGGCAAAAGGGGCCTATGAGTTACAATATTTTGACGGTGTCTCTTTAGGTAAACCTAGGAATGGGCTTTATCTAAAGCGATATTATGCTTAAAAGATTAGTGTGGAGATTTGTTAGACTAGTTTCTTTCTAATTTTGGTGTGTTCTTAGATTAGGAATGCGTGCTTTACTTTAGAAAGTGTTTTTCATTATTATTCCTGCTTATCTTGACTTTACTCTTGATATTGCAGATGTCGACGCCTCTCCAAACATACATCGGTTTTGTTGATGGCGCTTGTTGTAGTACATGGAACATCTCTTCCGAAGCTTGGGTTATATATTCGCCCTCTGATGAGTTAGTATCTATGCATGGGGTAAGCCTTGGTCAAACAATGAACAACATTGCAGAATACAGTGCAGTGATTGAATTATTATCTGAATCCATTTCATTTGGAATTTGGCATTTTATTGTTAATTTAGATTTGGAACTCGCTGTATTATATCTTAATAGATTTTATGCCATTAGAAATCCAGTGTTATTACGATTATTTTTTAGAGTCCATCTCTTGGAACGAGAATTTGATTACATCGAATATCAACACATTCCAAGATATTTAAATACATTAGCAGATGCAGTTGCTTCTCGAATGTTAAATAGACATTTGCATTAAATAAAACAGTAAATTTAAAAACATCCCATAACATGTTTTGCAAGATAACCAAAAATAGTAATATAGTATAGCATAGGAGTGTGTCAAAACATACATCGTCCTCGATCATAGGTTGAAAGACACCTTATGATCGGCAAAAATGATAGTATAAAAAGTCCAAAAATGAGTCTACAAGGCAATCATCCTATCATTGGTGATGACCCTGATAAGACACCATTGCTCGGGCCACCCTACAAAGGAACCTCCTAAAAGGCCCTAGGACCCCAATCACATAGCACTGAAGTCTAAGAGGAATGTCATCTATACTAGTCTCTAGAATATATGCGGTCAAGCGCTCTAGATGGTTCTCCAATTCGGCCAAGGTCTCTGCTGATTGGTCCTGTGGGGTCAGTGCTGCGGTAGTTGGTTGTCTTCGATCATAGGGCCGGAGAGTGGCTAGTCGTCGTGGACCCTCATCTGCATTTAAAAATTTTTACTATTAGTTTTGAGACGATTTAAAAATAAAAAATATATATATAATTAAAATGTTGAAAACAATTTTACCTCTATCATCCCATTGCTCTCCTGGTGGAAGAGCCATGTTGGGATCACCACAATAATCCATCCCAGCGTATGGAAAACCTTGAATTCAAAGATTTGGTTCTCTAACCAACGGAAATACTCTGGTGTGAATCGAACAACCTCGGTACCCTCCTCAGGATGGCAGGCCATGACTGAACCCATCGCATAACCCTAGGATCTCAGGGAAGTCTAGCCTCAACAGTAAGTTGCTATGGAACCAGCATAGGTACCCTCTCTAGGGCAAAGCTGATAACTAAATAACCATATCCAAAGTTCTTTAGCTGTCCATTCTTCGCCCTAGTCAATTGGCCCTTCACATTGGCCAATACAGCATCGCACTAGTTGAAGATGGTGCCTCAGAAGCAGTCTACTGCCATGCGTATCTAGGAACCTGTAGCTAGATGCAATGTTGCACTCCCACAGAGTCTGGTAATAGTAAAGGCAATCACCTTTAGTTCAGGATAAGAGATGGTTTTAACATCTATCCGTTTGTCCAGAGTCTGGACATTACAAAACTCTAGTAGGAGACTAGCGACAGATTGGCCACCTGGCCTAGATCCGAACAGAGATAATTGCTCACCTCTCTTGGGTAAGCCAGTCAAAAAGTATATGTCATCCAGCTTGATTTTGAGCCAGTTTCCACTAATAATGAAGCACTAGTCCTGCGCGCTCCACCTGTTCACCAGCCATTGTAGAAAATATACCTGTGCCCTTATGCCAGGTATGGTCCAAATTTTGAATAGCTCGCATGTTCTCAATGCTTGTAATGAAGGTGGATGAAGTAATGCAGCTTGATCCACGTCCTCATGCTCTCTTTCTAGCCAAACAAGCATCTTGTGTACCTACATTGCAAAATAGGTGGTTTAGAACATCTCATTTCAAAATCTATGGGGCAAAAATGCGGAATTTAGGGTTTAAAATCTGCGTTCCGCGGGGTTCGCACCCATCCTTTTAGAGATAGTGCGTAGGTGCACACTTCTCCTTAAGGATAGGTGCGGCACTCTGAATTTTCTCTGTGCACAGAAAAATCGGGGTGCACTGGGGCCACATGGCGCCCTTGTGCAATTGCCGCAGGCGATTTTTTGCCCTAATTTTCCTTTAAAAATCAATTTTTAAAGCCTAAAATAAAATTTCAAACGGATGAAATGCAAGTCAGGGACAATGTGGATTACTTGGAGAAGACGGTTCTCTATTCCAGCGGTCGGATTTTCTGCAATCTCCACAGGAAGTTTTCTTACCAAAAGCTCTTACTTTTTACTCCAAAACCAAACGGTAAAAATGAACTTGTAAAAACCTTTTTTATAAGATTTTTTGAATAAATAAATTTTATTTATTTATTTTTTACTTTGAAAATGTCACTTTTGTCGCATTTTTATTATTTTTAAAACAGATATGAGTAATGTTTGCAGTTTCTATGCAGAATATTGGGTATTCAGGCGAAATTGGCCATTTTCAAAAAAACACATAGGAGTCCTCTTTAAGCTCTTTTCTAACTCATAAAATATGAAAATATTGTTGAGTTTTCTTTTTAGGCTCGTTAAAATGGAATTAAAAAGACGGTCCTCTTACAACGCTTTTCTAACCGTATAAACATGAAAAGATTGCCGGACTTTTGTCATTTCGAGTTCGATATTGGTAATAAAACGACGTGTTTTCGATCGCTTTTTTACTTTTTCAGATTGAAGGCACTAATTACGAAAAATACTCCTTGATTGTAATGATCAAGCGGTTCTCTCAAGTATTATTTTATACTTTTTCGGGTTTGGGAGACACAAATTTACGAAAAAGGACAACTATGGAGTTTTCTTAAGTTTTTCTTTTGACTCCCTAAAATTGAAAAACGCCGAGTTTCTCCTATACTGGAATCGTTAAAATTCAACAGTAGAGGACCTGTTCAATTAAAAACAGGAACAGACCACTCCTTCTTAGGGTTCGAATCTAAACTAAGTTGGACTCATCTGAAGGATGAGTTTATAACCAAGAAAATGTTATCCTCCTCAAGCTTGTCAAAAAATAAAGAGGTACTTTCCAGAAATGGTGGGGAAAAAGAGAGAAAAATGAACCTGTTTGTTATACTTTGTGTTTGAAAAACTTTCCGTCACTCTTGAACACAACACTTTTATTCACCTGGGTTGGGAAATCCTTTACCTAACAGTTAATCAAGCCACATTGAAAGTCTTCAGCTGGTTTCCAGGTATTAGCTTTGGGTCAACTGTCACCAAGCCATCTGTAGTGTTGTTATGTTTTCAAGAGGTCTGTACAAATAAACCATTCACCTACAAAATATCTATCATCCATCATTGACCATCCCTAAGTTAGTTCTTGCCAAATATATTTCTTCAGACTTGATCTATGATTTCGTGTTATGGGCTTTCCTATGACGGATCTCTCTCTATCGACTTCGACTCATTATCTAGAAAGATGATCTAGAAATTGTCAGTACCTGGGAATCTGCATGCCTCAATGGCAGGTTTCTCGCCTTTGACGATAGGTTGCATCATTGACCTTCGATCAAAGGATTTTGTGACGTGTTCGACATCGACTCATTCATTCACATTTCGTGGATTGTACTAAGTACTTTGAGGGCCATTAACATTACTGGTGGTTCCTCTCACACTTGTTAACAATTTCCATCATTGACTAGTAATCAAGTGGTTTCTACCATGTTCGACTTCGACACATTCATTCACATGGATAGAATCGTACTAGTTCGGGAAGTAGAAATGAAGACCCTACATCTAGTTTCCACCATCTAGGCTGCGAGGAAATTTTTTATCATTATATAGTGGACTATTCATAAACAAATGGTTGCGCCCATACTGTGTCCATATGTTCCTACTTGTGATGTAATACAAAATCATTCCTGTATCAGAACAGTTTTAGATAGTTCTTAGTCAGTTTTGATCTGAGTATGGGAATGCCTACCTTAGCGATGATATTTTCACATATATATTTTGTGTTGAATGTTTTTTCAGGTTTCGACCGGGGTATCCACAGGAAGATCCTTGAAATGATAAAGTCCTTCACTCTTCTTAGATGATCAAAAAACCATCCTCATCTACTACAAACTTCGCACTTTAGGGGGCAATCTGTTACACAAAAAATTGTCACCATGAATTTCTACAATTTGTGTGAGTCCATCAAAACTCATACATACCTCCTTTGCAAGTCTTAAGCCTCAGCTCTTCATGTCAAGCCTTGAAAATGGGAGAAAGACCTTAAAAATATCTCAAATCCTGGTTTTGCACTTTCTCCTAGCGTATTGCCTACAGTGCCACACCCAATGGTCATGTTTCCTGCGAACCTGATCTCTCTGTCTATTGAGTAATGGGTGTGAACCCCTGTAAAAGTTTAAAAGGCGTGAGTTCATTCTTAAAAACTCATCTTGGGTCACTTCTAGACACTTCTAAAAGGAATATTACGCTAGCAAGTCCTCTCCACCTTGTTTCATCCATTCCATAACTAAGGGAGCTAACTCCATGATATGAGGTGCTTATCCCATTGAAGGAGGAAATTATCCCTTCAATGGTGGACCTGCAACTTCCTCCATTTGCACTATAAATTCATGCATTGGGCTGGTTGTAGGGGAGGTTGAAAGCTGAAGATTCTTGAGGGTAAATGCTGCTCGAAATTAGACTTCCTTTTTGAGTTTGTGAGAGGAGAGATCACATACCTTTCATGTCATTTGGGAAGTGAGCGAGGCTTGTCAAAGTAGAGGAGACTCTTGCTGGACCTTGAAAAGAACTTGTGCAACATCAAGGCAAAGGTTGTAAGGTTCTTTTATTCATAAAGTTAATATAATCAAGTTTGTTTTTCTCAATGAATTGTCTCTAATGGTTTATTTTATAAGCTCCTTGATCTTCACAATGAACATGTTTTATTATAATATCTATGCAGGTATGCTTTGATGTGTGTTTGTTTGTATGCAGGTTATTAAAAAGGAACTGCTTGAAGCTGTTGGGATAAAACTGCCACAAACAAGCGTTGGACCGAGGTAGGGTCTGTTACACCTCTTAGTGTTCATTTATGAATTGAAACATGTTTAGAGAAAAGTAGATTTGCTTGTGCTCTTTGTTGCTAGATATCATTCGATACTAGGGAGATCGGTCTTGTCCGCAAGAACGATTTATCCGGCCAACAGAATGCAAAGTCCATGTGCATTTGCACAGGTTGTTTAGCTTATGCTTGTACCCATATGGACAGATGCGCATGTAGATCATTCCGTCCATCATACTTGTTTTGTAGACGCATCTGAGGCTTACCAAAACACATGTGCATCAGTTTCCTGCATTCGCGCCAATCCTCAAAACTTCCTTGGTGCGTACCCCACCACCTCACGGGCGTAGTGCGCAGTACCCATTTCAAAGCCTCAAAACCTCAATGTTCTGACACTTCTCTTTCAAATCTGTTTAGGAAAGTATCTACCTCACTTAACCCATCATAAGTAGGCAGATCCCTTGCTTCCGTTGATATGCAACACAATGATCTTGTCATCATATTACAGTTCAGCATGGTCACCTCGTGCAACCGGTTTTGCCATTGCTCTATTTCCTCGTTGGAATCTGATGTACAAGAGCTTTTGCACTCCCATGAGATTCGTCCATGTGCAATTGGATTTACTCAATCTTGCTCTCATGTGGTTATCTTGTAGATGCATTCCAAGTCGTCGTTGCTTTCATAGTCGCGCACTGGCTCCGTGTAGCGCAATCCTTTTGCAGGGTCCAAAGGTATGACTACGCGCAGAGACCTTTTCTCAAAAATCATTTTGTGCTTCTTTAGATTTATCACCCCGTTCATGTCAGTGGCCCAATCTATTCCTAATAGTGCATGGTAAGGATTGCTATCATCCACAATCTCTATCACTTCAAAGTATGTTAGCACACTTGCTCCTTCAATATCCATGGTGATTCCCTACAATCTTCCCATAGGTATGATCTTTTGCTGGTTCGCCATTCGTAGCTGGATAGGAGACCATTGTAGCATAGGCCTTCCCATGCGCTCCCATGTCTGCTTTGGCAGAATGTTCACGTCTAATCCAAGATCCAGAATCACTTGGTCCATCTCATATTCTCCAATTTGTTCGGTCAATCTCATTTCTCTTCACGTCCTCGTTGCCTACTTTCCAATCTTCTGTACTACGTGCGGTTCTCTTAGCGCAGTCCCAACACATCTATTTATGAGTTCCTGCAATCCCTTTATAGCCTTGCTATCACGTAGTAGCTTCATGTACATTTCTAGGAACGTCGTAAGCATCGATGGGTCCATTTCTAGCTCCGGTCTATCTTTGCTTCCTGAAGTTGAGGCATCAGCGAAGCTCTTCCTAGCTTCCATGAAGGTTTCCTTATCACGCTCCAAATCAAACTCTGGTTCTTTTGCCGGAGCCTTGGGAACCCAAGTATTATCTTCAGGTTGCTTGCCTTTATCATCCCCTGTTGTAATTCCACTTCAGAGCAAAATGTTCACGTTAGGGTCTTCCGCGTGCGACTCAAACCTCATCATCTGTAGGTTCTGAGTCAGGGGGATGTTGGAGCACTCCCTTGTCGTGTAGCCTCGCTATCAGTGTGGGACAATCCTCCATCTCATGATCGAACAAAGTACAATACAAACATGATGGACGTGTTGAATTCATGAAATCATGGGCATGATGTCCTACCCCCCCACAATTGTAACAGATCAGCTGTCTGCGACCTCTTCCACGTCCTCCTCCACCTCGGCCTCGTCTGCGCCCCTAAAATCCGGTTCATGCCACTCTTGCGTTCTGGTCAAGGGGCTACGTTTCAGCCTGAACTTTATAGGTGGGAGTCCTATCCATCATCAGTTCATAGCTCCTATAGGTGCAATCATCGTGTGCCACTGATCTACATAAATTACAGAACAACTGTTGTGAATTCTACGTGTACTTGTGCAACAAGTGGTAGTTGTCCGTAGCATGCTTTCCTCCTATTTGACAAATCTTGCACCACAGTGCAGGCATTGCGCTAGGTCCTTCTTGGGCCTTCGGTCTTAATGGCAATGGTCCTCCTCCCACGAGTAATTTGCAAACAGTGGGTAGTGGTCCTTGTCATGACCCTGATTTTTACATTTAACACACCATACCTCTTCACGCACTTCCGGACGAGCTGTCCTGACCTGTTTTAGACTCTACATCTCAAGACACAAGTTTTTCAACTCTGAGTGGATCTATTGAACTCCCAGGTTAGAGTTTTGTATCAGGGTTTCATGCAGCCTCATCACGATCTCCAAGGCCTCTGCCTGAGTTTTTAACCTTTGTTATGACAACGCGTTCCGTAAATGCGGCATTAACGATGCTACAAATCATTCGTGGCACTATCCATATGTCAAGGTCATATTAGCTTTGCAAATTGTGCACTTCAATCTCTGATCTAATTCTTAGGGGGTCTCACTTAGTAGCCTCGTGATCTCCTTGAACCCAATGATTGACTGCGCCTCTAACTTCGGCCTGCTAAATTCTTTGTTCAACGCAGTTTGGATGTCTGTGATCCCCACATTCAGATTGTCATTAGAATGCTTAATATACTAGGTTAGTGCACGATCCTGCAGAGCATTGATCAACATTGCTTTCTTTATATTGTCATCCGTAACTCCCTGCGCTTCCCATACAACTTTTATCACAAACCAAAATTGGTCTGGATCTTCATTTTCTACTCCCTTAAACACTAGCAACTTTATCGCACTTGCCATATTGACTCGCGGTGGTGGTATGGGCGAAGATGGGGGTGACGGCGGTGAAACTAGTGGTGGTGTGGGTGGAGGTGGTATGTGCAGAACCCTCTGCCTTATCAAATTGATCGCACTTCTTGGTGATACCTTCGCGAGCTCTTCCTTGTCCCCTCGTGGAGGTGAAATCAAGGGGCTAGTTTCTAGTTCTGTACCACCTTTGTTTTTGTAAATTTTCCCATTTCCCGTAGCCCCAAACATCAATGTATTTGCATAATCTGTTTTTCACATAGTAGCAATTTAATCCAAGTGTTTAGAGACTTAATTTACTTACCTCGCGGTCCTTTAAGGAAGCGTCGCTCTACCTCGCTATAGCTAACTGAAGTATCTACCGCGAACTCAGTAATGAATCCTCCTATAATTCAATTGAGCTAGTGATCAATAGCACGCACGATCTTATCCTCCGATGCTTCCAATCTGCGCATCAACTCTGGGTTCCACACAATAGGACCGTCGAGCTTGCACATTCCTTGGCTATCTGCTAACTTCGGGATCCACTCATACAACTCAGTAGAAAAAGATGCGAAGAAAATTTCATGGATCTCTGTGTACAGGTAGCAGTCTAACCACTCTTCTTTTGATATTCGTAGATTCCTGTTCTCCTGTGCTGCAAACTCATGAATTCTCCTGTCCAACCAACCTTCAATTTCTTTCTTAGTTGGATTCCAATGATACGACATCAGACATCTCTATGCATATTTTGGTCCTGACAACGAAACCATTTGTTGGCTTGTTGGGGCTTGACCCAAGTTCAGAGTTAATTATCCAAACAAATACCTGTACTACTGGCCCTTTCGGCAACAGTCCACGGGGCGGGGACTGAGGTCTCACCCGAAGCAGTATGGGGGGGATGTTGGAACCAGGTTTCTGCACCTTTGAGATGTTTGAGGGGTTGATTTAATCCAACTTTGAATACCTTCGTGCAGGTTATTTTGCGTACCTTCCTGACCTGTGGCGCCTTTGCACCCTGTTAGATTCGTCTTCGTGCAACCCTAACCAAGGGCTGAGGGGCTTCCACGCTGCTGGAGCAACGATCTGTACTATTTCCCCAAGTCACACTATGGGTCTTACTTATCTTCTTATAACAGTTAGTTGTCTTCGCATAAACAGATACCTTATATTATATTCACTTACTCAACATATTTATATAAGTTTGTGCAGTAAATAAACAGTAAACTTGCAATTCATACCCAATATACTTCAATGCATAAAACATGAAAAGATACATATAAATATGGTAAAACTCCTCTTTATTATTGCTTCCAACGGTTACAGACTCAACCTGCCCTACGCACTCAACTGCGGACTACTAGGCCTTTGCACACTTAGCTGCAGAGCCTTTTCCTACTATACGACCCAAAGACATGCCTCTACACTTCGACTTATTACTTCATGGCTTGATTTCCTTCTATGATCATATTGAAATATGGTAACAAAAATATTCCAATTTAATTTTTCCTTGAATTAAATTCTGAATTAAAATCAAATTTAGTCTTAATAGCTACTTGGAAATAATTAATTAATTAATTTTTAAATTAATTAGCTGGAGAAATTCAAGTTAGAAGTCTTTCTAAAGTCATGCAAGAGTTATCCCTTAAATTAAGGGGGTAAGATTGAGTTATATTTGAGTTGTAATTAGTTAACTTAGTTTACTAAGTTAAGTCCAATTAAATTAATTCCAAACTGTTTGAGGAACTAATAGTGAGTTAACAATCAATTGATGCATTAATGCACTCAACTAGTGCTACTTGAGTTAACTGAAGATTTCCTCATCAGAAACTCATGCATGTCTATTTTGATAAAGACCCAGTTGATATTAATGTTCAAGGACAATGTACTATCAGTTGCATGTGTTTTCTCATGGAGAAAAATCATGCATGCAGTCAAGGATTTATCCTTGAGGATTGCACAATTTTGAAGGAAGGTTTTCCACTTGATAAGAGGCTAATCATCCACAAGGAACAATGCAAGGAAATAGGAGCTTGGAGGGCAGAGAGGAAGGATGGAGAGAAGCCAAGATTTCTTTTGAGCATCTATGAGGATTGTACTGAGAGCTGGCTAGTTGTGAGAGCTAAGGCTTTGTATAATTCCTATGTATTTCCACCATGTATGATAATACAATAGTGTGGGGTTTTTATATGAGGATTTCCCCAAAATTATTTTCATGTGTATTGTGTCATTGATTCTTCTTCTTCTGGTTATATTGTTCAGTTCGATCTTTAAGCTTCCGCAAATTGACAGTAGAAGTAGGTTATAGTATTCTGCTTTGATTTATATTGCATTATCGGATTAACCTACATAGATTTTCTACATGGTATTGGAGCTGTGAATAATATACTGAGAAGAGAATTTGAAGTTTGAAGTTCGGGGTTGCAGGTGCAAATTGAATTCATATCATACTTCAAGGTTGGCCAATGGCGTTCTATGGCTTGAGATTCGAGTATGCCTTGGAGGGTAGCTTGAATTACATAGCATGGAAAGATAGAATGGAGGCTGTATTAGAAGACAATGTCTTCAAGGAATTCATTGATCAAGAAATCCCAAAGCCAGCTTAAACTAATGCACAAGAGTTGGCTGAGTGGAAGAAGTGTGTGGCGAAGGCGAGATGGATCATCCTTGAGGGAGTTCAAGACCATATTGTCTCGAGTCTCCATGGGAAGGATAATGAATTTTCAATGTGGAAGACATTGAAGGACCTCTACTAGAACAGTAGCGACCAGAGGAAATTGGCACTCAAGGATAAGCTTCGAAGAATCATGATGGAGAAGGGCGATACTATTTCCACATATCTAAACAAGCTCACCACCTGCAGAGATGAG
>APFE030857141.1:23271-33970 GCA_000404065.3 Pinus taeda
ATAGATATTAAATCAAGTGTTACCCCTTTACAAAATATGTGCCATGGCCATTAGATTTTACATTGTTTTTAAATAAATTAGTCCTCCTTTCGATTTTACAACAAACACAAACAATGTTTGAAATATAGTGACTAAGTGGTGTGGGCCCATGCTTTCGTGGCATCCACATCGGAAGTGAAGTGGTAGGTGCGTTGGCTCATTTAGTGGTTGATGATGCATGGGTCCTAGGATGATGTCATGCACATATCAAGAGTAATGAGTGGTGTCATAAAAGATGAAAACAACTTTGCGACACCCCTTGTGGCAGTTTAATATTAATACTAATTCGCTCCATAATATTAATTGGGCATTCATTTAATTTTATTTAATTGGAAATGATCCCACATTGTTAATCCGAAAGCATTCATCTATATTTTATATACAATATTGTTGGTAAGCTTTGTCGAGACATTGTGCACTTACATTGGCACCATGGCGGGCTCCTCTTTTGGTTTTACACCTTGTGTGTCGATCTTCCATGTGATAAACTTCAATGACAATATGGCATTAGAATAAGCACTTGGAAAATGGACATCATGTCCAATAATTTTAAAAGAACTTCTTTACATTAAATGGAGAGAGTGTCGATCTTCCATGTGATAAACTTCAATGACAATATGGCATTAGAATAAGCACTTGGAAAATGGACATCATGTCCAATAATTTTAAAAGAACTTCTTTACATTAAATGGAGAGAGCGCGAAAAAGCTTATAAAAACCAAAATTTTTCCGATAATTATAAATAAAAAAAGGAAGATTATAAGCTCCGTGCTTCAAATAAAAATAGGTAATTTGTTAAACTCTATCCATAACATCATCAATGTATGCTACTTCCAATTTTCCAGTCTTCCCAAATTTAACGACCTTTCTTTCAATTTTGATCCCTTGTTGATCAATTTTTTTTGTTGATATTTTAGTTGTGTAGGATTGAGTCCCAACATGTACTAGGAGTTATTGCATTGAAGTCGTGGGTTGGCCACCTTGACTTCGACCTTGAATGCTTGAAAAGGTTGTTAGTTGGAGTTTCAGGTGAGCGTCACCGATGGTGAAAATCAATTCTCATAGATTCTTGTGCCATGGGTGCCTAGAGGATGTGGCATGGCTAGTGATGTTAGCTTTACTCATTAGTACAAGAAGTATATTTTTTATTCAAGGAGATACCAAAGAAAAAAGTGCATGTCCATGAGAAAAAGAGCTAGAAAAAGGACAATTAAGATTCATGTTGTACTTCTTCATTGCTACTTTTAAGGTCCCCATATTTTTAAAACATTTAGACTCTATATGACCATCACACCCCTAAAAATTGCAATGCCTATTAGTCTTCTTACTTTTTTCTTTTGGTCCTTTGACACCATTGGGAGTAGAAGCTATATGAGAGACTTTAGGATTCTTTATTTTACTTGTTGTTGCGAGAATGCTGGTTCTTTGAATTCTTGGATTTATCTTTTTTTATTGGGCCACTTAGGCTTTGTTTGTTGTACCTGCAACACTAATTACTCCAAGATGCAAGAGCCTATCTTTCTCTCTAACCATAAAATTTAAAAAGACTCAATAGTGGTAGCTTGGTAATAAGACCCCCGAGCTTTTGGTGGAGTGAAAAGTAGATACAAAAATAAAATAAGCAAGGGCCAAGGTTAACAATAATAACACATATATTGGTCATTATTTATGTCTATTTTTTAGTATTTAAGTAAAAGTCTGAGTGTTTTGAACTTAGATAAATAATATTCAATATAAGGGAAATCGATGGGATTTAAAATAAATAATTAATTTTGAATTTGATGGGGTTGAATCACATTATGTTAACCAAACATGGATTCCAACTTATCCCAAACTTCATTTGGGTCATCAATTTCTTGAAGGTGATGTTGGATGAAATAATTGATAGTTTTAAACATTTACTTTGCCAATCTAGGAGTCATAAACTTAGAGACACAACAAAATATATGCCAAGACGTGACTCATAGGGACCTACTAATTGAACTGTGTCTATCTAACAAAATTTCACACAATCAAAATCTAAAACTACCATCTTTAGTTTTGACTCCTCTTGGATTGACTGAATTAAGATCTCGCTAAGATCTCTAGTGGACAAAAGAATTCAAGACCTCACTATGGTTTCCATGTGCAAAATATAGAAAGAACCAAATTTCTTGGTTTTGGCTCCTCTTGGGCTGGTTGACCTAATGTTTCACTCAAAAATATCAATGGATAACGGGACCCAATATCTCTCTACAATCTCTATAAGCACAAGGTAGAAAGAAAGAGTTCAAGCTTGATCAAGCATAACCATTAAACAATGTTGTGGTCACCCTCTATTGAATACTAATGGTGACCAATCCTAAACTTTTCCCTTGGCATCCTAGTATCAATCATTGGATGGAGAAACATGTTAATATCTATTACAAACCCCTTCTTCAAATACGAGAATAGATAAACCAAGCATTTTTTTATAACCCAAATGAGGCCATTCATTGCTTATTCATCACACATGATATTAGAGCATTACTATCATAATTGAAAACCATGAATCTCTACTTGCATGCTCTAAGATCATATGTAATTAGAGGTATTATTGAATGAGTATTAAAAGGAAAACATCATGCTTCTTGATAAACTAAAACCTATACATTTGAAATAAATAAACCTTATTCAAGAAATGGTTTATACAAGGCATGACTAATCCCGTGTTTGTAAGGCACATAGGAAATATATGATACTGACTACTATATCAATCAAATAGAAGCTGGGTTTATGTGTCTACAATGGATATTAAACCAAAAAAACACATATATATATTGATTAAAACTCACAACAAGTTAGTTTTTAATGAAAAACCACTGTTGCATATATGTTTATACTACGAAATAAACCCACAACAAAATGCAGAAACATAATATCAAATAAACATAGCATATACCCTTCAAAGCACAATCCAAGCACACCATGCCATGATCACACTGAAATTGGAGGGGAATCAAGATGGATGGTGGGCCCAAACCTTCCAACTTTCTCACTCGCAAGGAAATTTAAGATAGATCACAAAGAATGCACAAATAAGGAAACTCTAGCAGGATAGTTTGTGCATTAGAAGAAAAACCCCATAGTTACATCAATAGAAAACCAAGTAGTCACCTTAAGGGATAATCCCATAGGAACTAAGTACTAACAAAATCTCTCCTCTTTGAATTCTTTTGTGAACTAAGTACTAACAAGAAAGTTTCAAGGCAAGTTGAGACTATCTTCCCAAAGAATTGCCCATAAAATCATAATTAATCTCATAAAAGATTGATTTGTTAGTGTATTAAACTAGAGGTTTGATCAAATGGGATTAATTTAGCATAAAATCCTATGATAAAAATCGATTTGAATCAATTTTCTAAATGGTTGCTTTGTTTGGGCGTAATTAGACAATGGCTGCAACCTGGATTTTTCCCTTGAAAGAACCTCTGATATCTTCCAAACCACACACTTTCTAGAGGAAATCCTCATCAGTAACATAATTGGGAATTCCTTGGACAAAACCCACGTCTTATATTTTCTATATTCTGCTTAGTTTTCTCAAAAATCATGTCTGAACTTGATGACTCAGTTCTGCCCAAAATGAGTTGTCATGAATATTGACCACTGCTTGGGGAATTCTATAACTGACTTAGGTGCAAGGTAAGAAACATGGAACCATGACATATACATTAGGAAAAAAACCCATGTCCCATAATTTTCCTAGGGTTGCATGGATATGATGAACTTGGATGCCAGTTGCAAGATTTGCATATAAGTTACAAGAACTAGCTAGGAAAAATCAATGTTAGTAAAAAAACCAATTTTCACCTCTAATTCATTGAAAAACAATTGAATTAGGCACTAAATGAACACTATAATTATTTTATCCTAGGATTATCTAGGTGGATATTGGTGGCCACTTGCCTATTCCACCTAGACCTCCTATCAGTTTCATCTGTTTCCTTGTTTATAGCAACGTTTGCTATTTTTATCAGTTTTTTCAGATCTTGAACTTTCAAAGCTGTTTTGACCCCCTAAACGACATTTTTTGAGGTTTGCAGCAGGCCCAAAACCATAGGTAAGGGTTTGCGGCAAATCCTGTAGTACTTAGAGAGATCTTTCTAATGAGGTATGATACACACCAAACGAATATCATATGACCAAGTTACGACCCCACGAAGTTGGCTTCCCAACTAACCCCAACGGGGACCACAAACTCTTGACATCCCATCTCTTGGGGTTAGGGTTTTCCCTTCTTGTTCAATAATAAAAGGGCCCTTGAGCCTCATGGTAACATAGTTGAGAGGCATGTAGTCACCACATATCTTCTTAGAGATAAGCTACCATCACTCGAGCTAGTTATTTCCATTTTGTATGTAAGCATGTTTCAGTTCTTTGATATTAATGAAATAAAATTTTATTTTTGCTGCATCTCGATGTTTATGTTTGTATCTGTATTCTGTTCCATTCCTGTATAAGCCCAGATCATAGGATGCCATTTATACATCGAATAACATGACTAAGGATTGACAGGAATGCACAAAGACAAAATAAACATGGAATGTCAAAGGTAAAAAGGCAACGAAAATAACATAATTTTGGAGACCCAACAAGTGAATCGTGAATCATGAGAGATGGACGTTCTGATTAATCCACATAATTCCTCATTTTTATTATCAAATTTTTCTTTCTTGTTGTCAATAGAGGGGGATTTTTTGTTTTCCAAGGTAATATGGTACAATCCTTTACTTCATATTAAATCCTCCATATGGGTTTTCTATCAAAAGAAGTTGGTACTACTAAATAAAAGATCACTTGGAGTAGCCATATTAAAATATGCTCTTATATGGATTCAAAAGTTGGAAACTATCTCTTTGTACTAAAAGCTCTTCAAATGATAGATAGTTAAAAGAACAAAAGAAAAAGGCACTGAAAACAAACTTTGGATGTGGAAGTTATATCACTTTTTAAAAGTCATAAAATATAACTAAATTGCCACATATCATGTATAAATTAGTCCTCATGGCGATAAATGCATGATGAGGTTCTTAATTAAAAAATTTCATTTCCTTCTTTAACTTAGTCTCTAAGTTCATTTTTAAAAATAAGTTTTTTATGAAGTGACCCATATTTTATATAATAAGTGTGAATCGCTTTTACAATAAAATTGCTTTATAAATTAAAGTTGTATGCAAAAAGTAATATAAATAAAAAAATATAGAAGTTGTTATATAATGATTCACTTTTATAATTTTAGTGAAATGCATTTTATAATAGAATTGGGATAACTCAAAGGGGTTACATATCGGTTAAGGCTTACTCAAAAAATGCAAGTTCCCTCCAAGTTCATGATTTGTTGAACTAGCATAAAGCATAGGGAAAAGAGTATGCATATGAAAAAACACTTTCTACTTTATCTTTAATCTGTCATAATTGTACAGATTGCATGGCAAATAATATTGAAAAACTAGGAATAAAAATAATAAAACCAAATGTTCACTTAGAAAAAAGAGAGAGGATGTATTTAGAGTTTATTCCTATGCATTTGGAAAAAAATGGTTGTATCTTAGGAAAACATAAGTATTTTCTAGTGAAATGAAAAACATTTCTAGCTAAAAGTAGCACTCTTGCCACAATGAAACAATATGTTTAGCTTAGAAATGCATAAATATAGTAGAATCTAGAAATGCGACAATGAAAATTCAAGATCTTGATCGACAATGGAAACATTTCTTCAAACTGGCTTAGATACATGTTCGAAAAACACATGGTATATCCACAGAAGGTGAATATCTTAAGAAATCATTCACACTACTAGATAAAAAATTAATACACCAATGCTTTTGTTTGTTTATAACCCTCTAAAAGTGGAATAGTCCATGACACCAACCAACTTGGCCACTTGAGGAAACTTATTAATGCAAAAGAAAAAATTGTACCTAAGGGAGTTCTCACAACCAATTATTAGCAAATGAACCTCCATGCTCTTTGAATAGAGATCATGGACCAATCTGATGTTAAGCTACAAATCCATAACAATTAGTATCAAGAAAAATATGAGACATCATGTTACTCTATGTCTAAAAAATATCATGAACGTTAGATTACATAACTATAAGTTCATACTAAAGAAAAAACACTTTAATCTAAAGACACATTAGATGGAGAGTGTGCTTTGGCTAGTTAAAATCCAATAAATTAGAAACCCAAAAGATAAATTTTAAAAATTTCATTACTGAAGTAACCTAACAAAATAATCTTATGAAATTACAATGTAAAACTTGGTTTAGAATCACACTACATTGAAACTTTATATAAGTCAATACAAAGTCTAATTACCATGACAATTCAACATGAGAAGTGTTCAATATTGATTTGCTGGAGCAATTAAAGTTTTACCAAAGTTCAAAAATCAATATCCTTATGGTAGTTTTCATCTCTTCCTTAAGCACGACGATGTCACCTTTCTCTTTACGAAGTTTGCTTGGAAAAGGGTTAGTCATGAAATTTAATTCCATTAGTTGACAATAGTAGAGACAAAATCATGAATTGGTAAGCGAGTGACAATATGGGAATAAAATATCATGACTACAAAATGATTTATTTATATGCATGAATTAGATCACCCCAATTTGTAGACAACAAATCCAAATGCATGAATTAAAAGGCAAGGGCATGTTGGCCCACATATGATAACTAGGCATGAAAGGCGACAAGGTGAGAAGAACAATGACAATGACAACTACATGGCGGGTGACAAGTGGTTTCCCAAAACAAGTGGTATAGAATGGTCAATTTTAGGCAAAAGCCTTCACTAAAGAAATGTCTTTGGCATAAGTAAGTGTATGAGTTTATTTTGAGCTTGCTAATTAAATATGTTTTTATCGAGTTTTTTTTAATAATAAATTATTGTTTTGGCTAGGGATTATTCAATTAAATGTCATGTGGATAGAAATTTGCTTTTGATTTTTTTAAATTTTTTATTATGTTGGTTTTCATCAAGCTTTTAACGGTTAAATGGTTTTTGGGTAAATTAGTGCCTTCATTTCTTATTAACCTACTATAAGTCAACACATTAATACACTCATTAATACATGAAATTTTATTTGTGATGTTGAAGCACAACATAACTTAATAAATCAAGTATAAGTTATAGGTTGATGTGATAACTTCTTTCTCCACCTCATTACTAACATTGAATTGAGATGCTTGTGATTTAGTTCCCAGATGCAATTTGAAGGATAGTTATAACTTAAACAAATTGGATTATAAGTTATATGTACAAAAGCATGAACATAAATGAAGCAAATGATAAATAAAATATGCACAAAGCAAAGTACAATCTAAGTGTGTTTGTAGTACCGTGTACATGTTTTGTAAATTGCCGCATGAAAGGGAAATTGAGAATGAAAAAAGCACTAATTATTCTATGCTTTATGATGCACACTATTCATAAGAGTACATTTTGAGTTAGAAAGGTCAAGACTCTATTTTTCGAAGAACTTCGATTATATAATTGTTACATTTGTATTCATCACCCTAGACCTTAGAAACAACCTATTGATGATATTTTGTTGAAATCATAGCTTGAACTTGATCAATTTCTCCAAAAACACCATTTTTTAGCAAGGTCATGTCCATGTCATGCCTTTCCTAACTAGAAGGGTGTCTATTTGCATTTTTCTCATACGCAAGCCATAAATCAATTAGCTGTCAATATTAAGCTTGTGGCCAACCTTATAAATTTTGGAGAGTCCAGAGATCAACAAGAGACGAGCCAAACTCCATGCATTACTAGTCATCAAATTTTTCCATGACTTATATTTACCAAGTTCCAATCCTAGAACATGTCTCTTAGCATTCTCCATCTTCTTATCAAGAGAGGCCACATTGGGGCAATGGGCATCTAGGAAGACAAATGATATTAGAAGCATAGTCCTCATGCTATTGAAAAGTGATAAGAGAGAGTCTTCCTACCATCTTAAGTGAGTGGGGTGTTGTAACATAATTTGGTTTTGATAAGTTAGTATATTAGTCAAAAATAATTTTAAAACGTTAAGTTAGGACATGGATGCAAAAGAAAGAAAAGTTAAAATGTTAGGCCAATTTAATGTTTAATAGGCAACCATATCAATAAAATGATAGGTGTTAGCTGCCCTAAATAAAGAAGGCAAAAGAAAAATAAAATGTTAGGGAAGCAAAAAGAAAAGAAAGACTTCATTTCATATTTTTATAAATGCAAAGGCTGCTAGTCAAAATGTGCCACATTAGAAAATGTCAAATTATGTTAATATATAATTAGTTCCTTAATCAGGATTAATTCTTTGATTATAAACCTTGGCATTTCAATTATATTGTAACACGCAAGTTTAATTTGACCCCAGAAATAAACGATAAAAAGTCTTGTTGGTTTTGAATAACCAAGGCGCATGATCCGATGGTTGATCTACTCCCTGCCCATATCAATGACGGGGAGAGATTTCACACCCCCCTCCACTTTTCACGTTAACACAACTGGGCGGGGGGTCCACAAAGCAGTTTCATGGCAGAATCCCTGACCTTACATGTCACCCTCACATCTCTTCGCACCCCCCTGCACAAAACCACAAACAAATCCCTACCCCCCCAAAAACAACTCGTGGTTTTCTCCGCTAAATTCTCTTTCACCTTGCTAAAAAGTCATTATCCCTCCACTAATACCGACTTGACACCTCACCTATCCGTTGATTATTCCTTCCGTCCATTACCTCTTTACACGTTTGTCCCTCCGTTCAGCATACCGTTGTATCCATCCATTGCAGTCTCGCTCCCTTGCATTTAAAGCCGCTATGGTTATTAACAAAATCGTTACCCCTTCCCCCACCTTATAAATAAAATGAAGCCACCCATTTTGTCATTTTCTTCTGATTATTGTCAGATTGTTTACATGTTTACAGTGTTGCAGAACTTCTTTCCTTGTGCTTAGTTTGTCATTTGTAATCATTTTGCTTCCTGTTTGCCACCATGGCCCCAAAAGAAAAATCCAAGAAGCAGACCACATAAGAGAGTATTGTTACCTCGACCCAGCCTGACCTTGACCATATCCCAATTGTCGATTCACTGTTCAAAGTTGCAGAAGCCAAGTGTGAGTTTGATTTCTATGAACTACACTTATGGCTTAAGCAGAATTATCTGGACTAGTAAGATCCAATTAGGTTTCGGGAGTTCTTGTTGCCTTTTTATAGTTTCCCAAAGACACATGAATTCCCTGATCTTATTATCTGGTGTCAAGCTAAGTATGACCCTGTGAAAAATGTAGTTGTAGCTCAGAATGGAGACATTCTGATAACTATCTCTACTCAAACTATAAATGAAATGCTCTTAGCTCCTCAAATTGACTCCTTGACTCAATTCTCGCCAGTAGTACTTATGGATTTGTACCATAAGTTAGCTTTCCAACGGAGAGCCCAAATATTCAAAATCTTTTTGCCCGAGGATGCATAATTGCCAAAAATAAATCCACCTTATTCATCTGCCATGTTTCTTGAAGCCTCTAGATATTGCATTTCCATTCTTTCCTATCTATTAGGATACCCTGATGACCAATCTATTGATGAGGTAATCCTTGGTTTCCTATCCATTTTCAATAAAGAACAACAACCAACTTTCATGTATAATTATAGCCAATTCTTGGCTGATAATATACATGAATAATTCATGAACTTCACTATTCAGGGAGTGTTCAATTATAGCTCTGTAATTGTTCACATGCTTCTTTTTCAACAAGGTGATCAGTTACCAAATAAACTCAGCAAGCAGGATGAACAAGGAGTGAATCAATCAATGATTCATTGGATAGAAATAGTCAGAGCAACTTCTACCACCTCATCATTTGCAGAATTTGTGGATGCATTCATACATCCAGTGGTACATCTCCTTAATAGTCAGATAGATCCCAGAATTGGGAATGAGATTAAAATGATCCTACACCTAAGTGAACAAACCAAGACTGGTGACTAGTATTTATACCAGAACTACATTGAAATAAGAGTATATGATTGTGAGCTTGCACCATACAAGATGCCTAAATATGTTCCTTTGAGAATATTTTCTCTAGAATATATCAGGCAGATGATTCACATGGATGAACTACATTTTGTATGAGGTAAAAGAAAGTCTCATTTCAAGCTCAAAGCACAGATTAGGTCATTTATTTGCAACACTAGATCAGCGGGGAATATGAATTATTGAAGAAGATGAATTTCCAACCAAGGTTCACTTGATCCTATGATCCCTTTGGCAATCTGTTGGAGAGGTAAATCCCCTCTACGGATAGAGGCGATCCCTACTAGCCCAACAGGGGTTTAGCAACAATCAAACAATGCTACACTGCAGGTTCCTAGTTGTAATTAACAAGTGGGTAAAAGAAACCTACTTGGATTCCAATGCTACGTTTGTCGAAGAGATGATCCTCTCACTCCTTCGCTCCAGCCGATCACAGTCCTCCACTATCCTCGTGGACGGACACCTGCACAAGCAAAGAGAGAACAAACACAAGCGTAAAATCTACTAAAAACAACTATGTATCAGTCAGGAAGGATAAAATTTACATTAATAATTCATAGGACAAATGGAAATGGAACCATAAGAGTAGTCATCTATCTTTATTAATCAGAAA
>APFE030857143.1:0-18587 GCA_000404065.3 Pinus taeda
CTTTTTGTATCATTTTAAAAACCTCGTCCTTGTGATTAGTAGGCATACAATAGTCCAAATACCTATCCAAAAAGGTCCGTTTCATTTCATCCCAGTTCCTAATGGATGGAGTACCTAACCCCATGAACCATTTCAAAGCTTGATCCTTTAGTGTTGAAGGGAACAATTTGAGTTTCTGGGAATCATCCAGATAGTCATAAGTTCGACACACCACTTCAAACTCAAATAAAAATGTTTCAGGATCTTCAGATCTTAACCCATGGAAGTTAGGGAGGACCAATGGTGATATGCTTTTCATGGTGGCTCTGGAATCCTCATCAACGATAGGGAACCCAAATGAGTTATCGCCATCTCTATTTCCTCCTCCAATGGTACCTCTACCTCCTCCATTGTTTCCTTCTCTTCCTCCTCTACCTCTACCTCTACCACCTACTTCTTCCTCTGCCATGATGGTTCTCCTAGAGATTTCAAAATCTTCTGGTTCTTCTACCAAAGGTGAATGAGAAGGGATTTCTCCTTCTTCCTCAGATGATTCTACTTCCTCAATTACAATTGGTCTTTCTGTAGGAGAAAGGGAAGAGTCTCCTCCTAGTTCAAATTCAATAGAAGGTGTAGGAGAGTCAACTCTTGGCTCTTGAATTCCAGGAATTCTAGGACTAGGAGTGTCGGTTGGAGATAAGGGAGGTGTCTCTTGTCTATCCCTTGGAGCAGATGGACTTGTAAAAATTGAACCTCGAGCTCTAGCTAAAAACCTTCCTCTAGAATCTCTAGCTCTATGCATGTCATTTTTTTATTTTCTTCAAGTCAAGTTAATAGTTCTTTTTTCTGATCTTCCAGTTCACTCTAGGTGCAAGAAGAGAGCATACTCAAGAAACTACTAAATCAATAACTTTCTCTTTTCTGATCCTCCAGATCACTTTGCAGTGCAAGAGGAGAGCATACTTTGATAGTTTATCAACTTCTTTCCTTGAAATCTTATGTGTGTGTTTTTTTTTTTTTTTAAGAATATGGCTACTTAATTTCACTTCCCCGGCAACGGCGCCAAAATGTTTGGTCAATTTAGTGTTCCTAAATTGATATCATTAATTGTCAACCCGGGGTTCATAAGCTGATGAAGTGAAGGTGTATTATATGTACTTAAGCAACCTCTTAGAGCTTTTTGTCATTTGGGGGGTGTTGTTTGTGGTTAATTTATCTTCCTAAGATGGAGTGATGTATTTATAAACAAATGAGTGATGGTGTGTGTGAAGTGAATTCTAGATGAGTGAGGGTGTATGATTAGTGGTTTCTAACTACTTGCTGAAAAGGAAAACTTGAAGGAAATAAATGAATTAAAATGAACTGAAAGCAAAGAACCACTTTCTAATGGTATTAGACACCATTCATGCTGCTGCAAATAAAAAGGTAAGAAAATCACTTAAAAGACCAATGATAATGTTTATCTCTTCCTAACTCTCTGCCTCTAACACATAGTACTGTGTAAGACACGATTAAGAAGTAGCTAAAGGTAAGTCTAAGAAATGATAAAAATGAGAAAAATTCTACTTTAAAGACTAGTGATAATATTTTGCTCTTTCTAACTCTCTGCCTCTATCACATAGTACTGTGTAAAGCACGATTAGAAAGTAGCTAAGGATTAGTCTAGAAAGCACCCAAAGCCAGCTGCAAGTGATTAGTATTCTGATCTCTAAAAGATAGACAATTTATAGTAAAGAGACCATTCATATGTTAGCAGACAGATTTGAGAAATAAGACTAAAAATTAGCTATGGAAATAAAGTAAAGGCAGCAAATTTGAATCTGTCAACTGAAACTACCACTAGATATAAAGCAAACACATAAACACACAATCAATCTCGGGTCAAAAACCTGCAAAAGAACAATGCTGATCAGCTTAAAAGAAAGGATTCAAAATGAATTAAAATGAAGTGAATTATGTTGTACATATGTCAAGAAAAGGAAATGCTGAACATAAAAATACTATACAAGGCTAATATGAACAGGGGCCCTCCATTCACATAACCCAAAGAAGACTCAAAGTGTTGAAAGCTTCAAAACAGCACTGCTTCTATTACTCCATGTGCAGAAATTCACAGTCAAGAGTGCTAGAACAGCACTATTAAAACAGAGACTTGGAAATGCACGAAAATTATAACAAGTTCGTAAAAATACAGCAATTAAAAGTTAACATAAGCGTACGCAGACGCAAGTATTTATAGGCATCTGAAGGATATCCTATGTGTGCTGCTAAAACTGAAAATAAACAAACTGTCATGCGTAATTAAAACTGCAATAACACGTCATGAGCCTGCGTAGGTGAGCTGGAGGTCCTGGTCGTCATGGGCATTGAATCCAGAGTTGGATTATTTCCCCCACATCCTGCGTAACACGGGCAAGTCACCGTTTGAGCTGACGTGACCCAACAGCTTACGCATCACTGTTAAGCTGCCTTCGTTGATCGGATCTTGCCCCTGTTTGACCAGAGGTACATATGACATGGATGGTTGAACAAATGGCACAGGAACCTCGAGCACCTTGATACCTAAGTGCCCATGTGGCTCATTTGGAAAAATGGCACGTGGAACCTTGAGAACAACAAAAAGGCTGCGGAATCTCCAGATGGCTGCGGAAACATCAGATGGCTGCGGAATCGGCAAAGAGCTGCGGAATGCCTGTAAATATGTCAAAATCTAAACAAAACAGTCACACATTAGCAAAGCTCACTTGATCATTCTTAATGACATCTAATGTAATGATCTGGGTGGTTTTACATGGAAAATGAGGCGAAAGAGAGAGATAAGTGATGAAAAACAGTAGGTAATAGTGGATGATGAGGTGTAAGTTAGAGGCTCTACAGGCTGTCAGTACTCTACTGGGGAGTCTATCACAATCAGAATTCATCAAGGTTATGCAGCTCAAAACCACCAAAGAAATATGGGACAAGATCATTCTAAGCTATGAAGGAGACGATCAGGTAAAATGTGCAAAACTACAATCTCTGAGAATTTAATATGAAACTCTCAAAATGCACAATGATGAAAGTGTAGATAATTATTTCCTTCATATAGATGAGATTGTTAATCACATGAAAAACTTGGGTGAAGAGATAAAAGAAGTTACTTTAGTTGAAAAGGTTCTAAGGTCCTTGTCTTCTAAGTTTGAATCAAAAGTTTCTACCATAGAAGAAAAACAGAATCTTCAGAGTATTACTATGTCACAGCTGCACGGAATCCTAACTGCTTTCGAAATGAGAAAAGGGGGTCCATCAGATATGAGAGAAGCTGCATTCAAAGCTTCAGGAAAATGAGAACTCAATGAGTCAGGAAATACATCAGAAGGAGAGGAAGAATCAAACTTTGTCAAGAATCTTCAATGGGGTTCTCGAAGATTCAGAGGTAAACTACTTTTCAAATGTTTTGCTTGTGTAAGAGTAGGTCATTATGCTACCAAATGTCCTCACAAAGATAAGATTGATAAAGGTAAGGAATCATCAAAATGGAATAGAAAAGAAAGTGTAAATAAGAAGAGCTACTATACGCATGAAGATAGTGATGGTTTATCAAATAGTGATGAAGATGAAAATAGTAATGATTATAGACTTCTGATGGATTTTGAAGATGATGATTTCTTGGATGCTTTATATGAAGATGGTCTCTATGAAGAAATTTCTAAACTTAAAATCTATTTACAATAAAAGAGTATGATTATAGATACTCTTACATTCCAACTTGCTGAAAGGAAAAAACACAATGAAAAGTTAGAATGTGAAATTGTGGATCTAAGAAAAGAAATTAAGAAAACAGAACCTCTCAATCTTAGGTTTGCTAAAGGATCAGAAACTTTAAATGAAATTATCAAAGTGTAGCATTCTCATCTGATAAAGACAGGTCTTAGATATACTAAATAACCATCTCAAGCACAGAAGCCATCAACCTCCAAAAGTTATCTTGATGCAGCAAGGAGAAATAAACAAGTTGAAAATCGTCAGCAGAGGCTTAAAGGAGATCACCAGGTACTTCAAGGATGAAAAGAAGCCATAGCCAATCATAGGTAAATCATTATCAATTTGCTTCAAGAATTAATGTCAATGGAAACTACAATCATCAGGTCAGTAGATTCGATAATCGCATGAATTTATTTAATGGACAATGTTTTTCATGTCATAACTTTTGACACAAAGCTGCTCAATGTGTTGCTTACAAGACCATCATGACTGCACGAAATCAAAGGAATCTGACTAGGATCATAAAAAGGACCTATAATAACTTTTCTGTTATAAATAGAATGCTCTATCTGTAACAACTTCAGTCATGAAGACTCTAAATGTAACAGTAAATTTCGGCAAACATCTCAAAAGGAGCAAGATTCATTGGGTCCCAAAACTTGGAAAAAGAAAGAACCGCAAACAGAAGGATGTGGTATAACCTTATATGCAGAAGGACAAGGAAATAAATGGTACATCGACAGTGGATGCTCGAAACACATGACGCGTGATAAAGAAAAAATTCAGTCATATAGTGCCTTATAAAAGGAAAGGAAGGTCTCATTTGGAAATGACACCCCTGCATTCATAAAAGGTAAACGCTTTGTTCTCTTAAAAGAAAAGGTCAAAGCTGGGAATGTTATGTATGTTGATGGTTTAAAGCATAATCTATTGAGTGTTAGTCAAATGTGTGATCAAGGAAATGAGGTAGTATTTCGATCAAATGGATGTGTTGTTCGTGAGCTTGATACAAGAGAAACAGTGATCAAAGGCATAAGAACTCCAAATAATTTATACATACTCAAGGGAGGACAACAACAATGATATCTAAGCAAAAATGATGAACATTGGCTATGACACAGAAGATTGGGGCATCTAAGCTTCTCTTAGATAAGGAAAGCATGCAAATTCCAGTCTGTACGCGATCTTCCTGACATTAGAATTCTAGAAAATATAATATGCAAATCATGTCAATTTGGTAAGAAAACAAGAACACATTTCCCTGCAAAAGAAGGATCAGCTAGTAAGATGCTTGAACTTGTCCATACTAATTTAGGTGGTCCATCAAGGAAAAAGTCACCTCGTGGAGAAGAATACTTTATATTGTTCATTAACGACTTTTCTAGAATGTGTTAGATAGGACTTCTAAAGCATAAAGACGAAGCATTTGAAAAGGTCAAAGCCTTCAAAGCTTTGGTTGAAAATGAATCAGATCGCAAAATCAAATGTCTCAGATCTGATCGAGGAGGGGAATTTACCTCGGATGAATTCTTCGACTTTTGTGAAGAACAAGGAATAACAAGGGAATTCTCTACTACAAGGACTCCTCAGTAAAATGGAGTGGTAGAAAGGATGAATAGAACTATTCAACAAATGGATCGTGCTATGCTAGATGAGTCTGTAACTCCCACAACCTTCTGGGGTGAAGCTGCATTTGTTGCCATCAACATTCTCAACAAAACGAATGTTTAGGTAAACAACACTCAAACTCCTCATGAACTTTGGTATGGTAAGACTCCTACTATAAATTACTTCAAAGATTTTGGAAGAAAATGTTATATCAAAAGGACTGATGAAAAACTTGGCAAGTTTGAAGCTAGAGCAGATGAAGGCATTCTCCTTGGTTACTCTTCCCGGAGTAAAGGATGCAAGTGTTATAATAAAAGACTTGGGAAAATTGTTGAAAGTGTTGACATTGTGTTTGATGAAGCAGGCAAAAATCCAAAGCAGGTAAAAACTGAAGAGTGGGAAGAAGGTGAGGATTATCCTTCCACATCAAATCAAACTAATGCTAAAGAAGAAGAAACCAATGAAGCACCAGAAGAGCAGATAACAGCAGAAGAAAAGACTCCATCTAGATATGTTCAGAAAAATCATCTAGAGACTCAAACCTTCGTACAGAAAGAGGCATGTGTGTAGACAAGAAGAACTATTATAGAAGCTTCAAGCTATCTAGCATTGCTTTCCTCCATCGAGCCGCACAATGTACATGAAGCATGCAAAGATGAATGTTGGGTCAAGGCTATGAATGAAGAGCTTGAGCAAGCTGAAAAGAATAATACTTGGGAATTAGTTCCTAGACCTCATGATAAGAATGTCATAGGAACCAAATGGATATTCAAAAATATGCTGAATGAAAATGGAGAAGTTATTAGAAACAAGGCCAGACTTGTTTGTAAAGGGTATGCCCAACAAGAAGGTCTAGACTTTGAAGAAACTTTTTCACCTGTTGCTAGACTTGAAGCCATCAGAATGTTCCTTGCTCTTTCTAGCTTTCAGAAGTTCAAAGTATATCAAATGGATGTGAAATCTGCCTTTCTTAATGGAGATCTAGAAGAAGAAGTACATATTGAGCAACCAGATGGATTCATCCTTGGAAATGATCCAAAACTTGTATGCAAACTCAGAAAGGATCTCTATGGTCTAAAACAAGATCCAAGGGCCTGGTATTATCATCTTGACAAATACCTTCATCAACAAGGTTTTTCAAAAGGATCAACTGATAGCAATCTATATATAAAAATTGACAATGATAAATTGCTAATACTTATTGTGTATGTTGATGATATCATTTTTGGTAGCAATGAAGAAGCCATGAGCCACAACGTTTCTTTGGTAATGCAGAAAGAATTTGAAATGTCCCTACTTGGTGAGCTCACATATTTTCTTGGTTTACAAGTTCAACAAAATAAAGATGGTATCTTTCTATCACAAAAAAAGTACCTCAGGCAGATCTTGAAGAAATATGGCATGAAAGATTCTAAACCAATATGTACCCCTATGGTAACAGGATGCAACCTCAGCGCAAATGATGAATCAGCAGCAGTACATCGACGAACCTACAGATCCATGATTGGTAGTCTACTCTATCTAATAGGTACCCGACCAGACATCATGCATGCAGTGGGAATAGTTGGAAGATTGCAATCAAATCCAAAGGAATCACACCTGTAGCCAGTCAAAAGGATCTTCAAATATCTCAAGGAACTCAGAATTTGGCTTATGGTATCCTAGGGACAGGGATCTTACACTACATGCATACACAGATGCAGATTGGGTAGGAAGCGTGGATGATATAAAAAGAACTATTGGTGTTGCATTCTATATGGGTTCTAGATTAGTGTCTTTGTTCAACAAGAAACAAAGTTCAATTGCATTATCTACAGCTGAAGCAAAATATGTGGTTGTTGCATCCTGTTGCACGCAACTCCTTTGGATGATGCAAACATTGCAAGACATTCAGATCACATGTACTCCACCTATCTCCATTCTATGTGATAATACAAGTGCAATCAGTATTTCAAAGAATCCATTCATGCATTCCAAGACCAAGCACATACCTATCAAATATCATTTTCTTCGGGAACAAGTGCTTGAACAAAAGGTCAAATTGGAGTATGTTCCCTCCAAGGAATAATTTGCTGATATATTCACCAAACCATTGCCCAGAGAGATATTTGAATACCTCAGATAGAAGTTGGGAGTAGTTGATGCATCATCATGTTGTTGACACTTATTTCTTTTAGAGAATAGTGGTTGTGCACGAGCTTCATGAAGCGTATCCACATACATATGCAGGTTTTTGTGCATACAGCCACGTATATGTTGCTTTGAAGAATATCAGTGGGCTAGACTCAAGATGAAAAGAGTCTAATATGGGTCTATCAGTGATCATTTGGCACAGGTTGAGGGGGAGCATATACTTCTAATAATGCATTATCGTTGTTTCCATTACCTTAGAAGCTCTTGGTACAATTTTATAGTTGTTTTTTATTCAGGTGGAACAGGTGCAGAGGGAGATCATGGTTGCTAGCCTAGATGGTGATTGACAGATGCTGCTAACGATAGTTGTTGATGACTATCATAGTCTTGTTTTAGATATTTCTTCTCTATGTCATGTATATCTTTTATTCGCAATGTCATGTAATGACCTATTTTGTTTCCCCACTATGCCTGGGATGGATTATGTAAGGTTCTTGTTTTATCATGTATAAACTTTTGGTTTATCCCCACTTGGTTGGGTGGATGAGTGAATCTTGGGATATCCCCACTTGGTTGGGAGATGGATATGTGTAGAGTCTTTGGTGATAGGAAGGTCATTTATGATGTATAGAGTCATGTTCTTCTTGTAGAACATCTTTTTGCAGACCTTGCCTTTAGCGAGGGGGAGCATGAACAATACACTTTAGCATATTCAAAAAGTTCAGCATGTACTCAAGGGGAATATAACCCTTTGCCCTTGATGACAAAGGGGGAGAATGAATTTGAGTGACTTGGGATTGCCATCAAGTCCAAAGGGGGAGATTGTTGGCATTATGACACAGGTTTGGCGTTATGACACAAGTGTTGTCCTTGATGGCAACTCACTCAGATGACAGATCACAATTCAGGCTCTCAAAATGAAGGAAAAAAGATATACACAGGTTCCCCTTGACCAAGCCGCGTATAGACGCGGGTTAGTAATCGAGAAGGCACGTATGTGTATACATGGACTTTCATGCAAGGAAAAGCATGTACATGTTGGAAAACTTGATCTTGGTCTGTGGTATTTGGTCCCTGGTAATTTGACCCATGGTATTGATCCAAAGTATTTTGACCGAAATGTTGACCCCAAGTATTTGGTCCAAGGTATTACTTCTACGTGGTTTTGGACCATGGTATTGAGTAAGGCCTAAGACTATAAAAGGAAGAGGAGATCATTAGGCAAAAACACTCAAGCATTGAATATCTAATGAAGAGTAAGATCTAGAATACTGGTGATTGGGTTATGGTGCATATCTGAATCTGAATCAAGGAGGAACCTCAGTGCTAGAAGAAGGATAAGTTCTATTGGTGGGTCAAGATATTAAGGCTTAAAGAGAAGTATCTTTGTGTGATTTTCATCTTTTATATTTGGCACATGTCTTGATCTGTAAATCTGATGATCTGGGTATAACTGATGTCTGAATAGTTGAAAAGGGTAAATCATCTTTTACAGATTTGTACGCATGTTCAGTATAGCAAAGGCACATATACACACTGGTTCAGCAATTCAAAACATCGTATACACAAGTTTTCTTTCATATAGCAGCGTATGCACGCAGATTCTACATATTGAAGTAACGTACATCTCATAAAATATGTTTTAGCTACTTCTGTTTACTATTGCAATGTTCTAGGTTCTGGTTGGGTTCTGGTACTATTACTGTATTCTGGTTACATCATTGAGAGAAGTAATTGTTTGATTCAGCTTTGGTTAGTGCAAGGGAGATTGATTGATGTTGATATATTTTGATGTTTGATTGATGCTATTGATGGATCCAGTCTGAACATTTATGAAATGCTGTCCCTCGAAGAAAAGAGAAGGTTGTAGCCTTCTGTAGATCAGCACCTATGTACTAGTACATCAACTAGTACAAGAGCTTGGGGGGTTGTAGCTCCCTTCTAGGAGAAGCTAGAGAATGAGAGAAGGTTGTAGCCTTCTACAAGTAGAAGCCTATGTACTGGTATAACACTGCAATAGTATAGAAATATTGTAAAAAGAAGTTTATTATTAAAAGAAGATAGAGACGAATTGCAGCAGGTGGTTTTCACCCACATTGGGTTTCCACCTTATATCTTGTGTTCTTGTGTGTGGTTGTCTTCTCTATCTTTTATTGTACCTGTTACTGCTTATATGGCTCTGATACACAGATTAAAGATCAACTGACTAAATTATAAGTTTACAAGGTGTACGCTGGTTGCTCTAAACATAGGTCTGTGTTATTTGGTCCTTGGTATTTTTACCCATGGTATTGATCCAAGGTATCTTGACCAAAGTGTTGACCCCAAGTATTTGGTCCAAGGTATTGCTTCTAAGTGGTTTTGGACCATGGTATTCAGTAAGGCATAAGATTATAAAAAGGAGGAGGAGATCATTAGGCAAAAATACTCAAGAATTGAATATATAATGAAGAGTAAGATCTAGAATACTGGTGATTGGGTTATGGTGCATATCTGGATTTGAATCAAGGAGGAACCTGAGTGCTAGAAGAAGGATAAGTTCTATTGATGGGTCAAGATCTTAAGGCTTGAAGAGAAGTATTTTTGTGTGATTTTGATCTTTTATATTTGGCACATGTCTTGATCTATAAATCTAATGATCTAGGTATAACTAATGTCTGAATAGTTGAAAAGGGTAAATCATCTTTTATAGATCTGTACGTAGGTTCAGTATAGCAAAGGCATGTATACACACTGATTTGGCAATTCAAAACAACGTATACGCAAGTTTGCTTTCATATAGCAGCGTATGCACGCAGATTCTACATATTGAAGTAACGTACATCTCATAAAATATGTTTTAGCTACTTCTGTTTACTGTTGTAGTGTTCTGGGTTCTGGTTGGGTTCTAGTACCATTACTGTCTTCTGGTTACATCATTCAGAGAAGTGATTGTTTGATTCAGTTTTGGTTAGTGCAAGGGAGATTGATTGATGCAGATATATTTTGAGGTTTGATTGATGCTATTGATGGATCCAGTCTGAACATTTATGAAATGTGGTCCCTCGAAGAAAAGAGAAGGTTGTAGCCTTCTGTAGGTTAGCACCTACGTACTAGTACATCAGCTAGTACAAGAGCTAAGGGGGTTATAGCTCCCTTCCAGGAGAAGCTAGAGAATGAGAGAAGGTTGTAGCCTTCTGCAGGTAAAAGCCTATGTACTGGTATAAGACTGCACCAGTACAGAAATATTGTAAAAAGACGTTTATTATTAAAATAAGATAGAGACGAATTGCAGCAGGTGGTTTTCACCCACATTGGGTTTCCACCTTATATCTTGTGTTCTTGTGTGTGGTTGTCTGATCTATTTTTTACTGTACCTGTTACTGCTTATATGGTTCTGATACATGGATTAAATATCAACTGACTAAATTATAAGTTTACAAGGTGTACGCTGGTTTCTCTAAACATAGTTGCGTATATACGCAAGTTTCATTAACCGAAGTAGCATATATAAATCTGTGTATGGAAATGAAATATTATTAAATTGATAATATTGATTCACCCCCCCCTCAGTATTATTTCCAACAGATGTTTTTAGCATTCATCATGAGAATCTGATAATTTCCATTCCTAGGTTGAGAAGGTTGGGGCACTGGACGATTTTGGGCGGGTTCGGCGGCCACATATCCTTGATGAGGGAATGGATTGGTAAGCATTTTCAGTTGTGATGAAGGAGGAGGGGGTTGAGTAATGGGTTATGTCCCTCTAGAAGTAGTTGTTTGATCTTCTCATGTGCTAATATGTGGAATCTACGACTACGAACACAAGTGTCTTCCCTATGCCTGGTGGACTGACCTAGAACAACAAAAAGACAAAGGGACTAATGTTTTCCTTAAAGTAAATAGATCTCATGTGTCATAGCCTCTCCACCAACTTTCGTGGCTAGAGCACATCCAATGCTACCCCAAATTAACAAACCATATTGTTCAGTACCTCTTTATTTTTTAACATGCTTGAGGACGATAACATATGCTTGATCAGTAAGTTCATCCTTCGAATGAATCCCTCTCGGAATATTTAACGAACCCAGAGAAGGAGTGGTTCGATCCCATAATGAACGATTAGTCCATTGTTGTTTGATGTTTTAATGATTCCAATGAAGGTATAACTTGACATATCTTTCATGTTTAGAGAGTTTGAAAAAGAGGCAGAAAAGAAAATTCTAGATGTTCCTTTTCATCGATAGTCCCTTAGGTCTGAAAAGGAAAAAAATAATACCCAAAATAACCTCTTAGCCATGTTCGACAAAGGTATTCCTTTTTCATAAGTAGTCTATCTTAGTTTGTAAAGGGGTGCAACTTATACTGAGTAGACTTACTTTCATTTACGTTAACAAGATTGAAAAGATGTATTTTCATATTTTGGGAATTTGAAAAGAGCTGAAAGAGGACTCTAGGTGGTTCCTTTTTCGTAGGTTTACTGAGGCAGAAAAAGTGATACAAGTGTGCTCCTTGGTTAAAATAATCTTTTCAAAACATGAAAAAATCCGTCAAACAACTTTCAACCTACTCAGAACATCACAAAAACGATTAAAAATACATGTTTCATGGTAAAAATGGGTTGTAACTAAGTGAAAACATTAAATATGAATGAAATAATGGAAGAAAAAACCATAAATATTCAAGATGACTATTCATCTTTACCATTTCACATTTACCTTCAACAATGAGAGTTCTAAGTAATTGTTTCCCTCGATCTTCTATAGCTAATTGTGCTCAAACCAGTGGGTTATTTCAAGAACCATCACTTCCAGGTAAGAGCTAAGAATTCCCTTTCAATTCATGGTCTCATTTAGTGTTTTCATGCAATTTTTAGGCATTTTTTAGGGCCCTAGGGTTTGAAGAACTTGCCCTAAGACCAATGCAAGCCTAGATGGTTGAAAGGTGCATTACACCTAAGTGAGAATACACTGCAGGGGAGGGTAAAACACATTGTCTCTCCTCATGGGGGTGCATTGGGTGCAAATATAAAATACGTTTGCGAGATTCCCTTCAAAAAATTTTAGTTTATTTGCATGGAAAGGATCCTAAGGAGTCTCTTCTTGATGTTTTGGGTCTTCATCAGAACAAAATGGCCTTTATCTAGAGAGAAAGAGAACATGAAGAACAAGATTTGAATGCAGCTAATGATCCTACTACCATCTAGGCACTAAACAATTGTGGATCGTTGAAATTCTTCTTGCTTCTTGGTATGAGGTAATAGATGGAATTACTAGAATATCTTGTTCATGAATAAGATGTGCAAGCACAGATATTCATGTTTGGGGAAAATTTTCTCAATATAACAGTAGAGGACATATATTTTCTAAAAGGTTTATCCATGAGAGGTGCCCCCATCTGTCTCCTTGGTGGGAGAAGGGGTGGAGAAGCGATGAAAGATTATATCGCCACTTACTACAAACATTAATCCTAGCCAAATAGAGATGGAAATATTAGCATAAAATATGTAACCCATTTTCCCTTAAGAATGATCTTATTCATCATTTCTAGATTGGCGGGTAGATCAACACTTCATATAGCTAGCAAATCATACATGCAATATGGTGTGGAGTGTTTGGAGCCAAAAGTTTTCAATTGGAGTGAGGGAGTGATGGTCAATATGAATGAACGATTGTCTAAAGCATGAGAAGAAAAATTTAAAATCTTTGGATACAGTTCCATATTGGCTTCATTTCCTCTAGAACGGGTTCCATTACTATAGCCTAAACAAATTACACTCAAGCCCATTGATTTGAGGGAGCATGTGTAGTTATGAAGACCAGCACAAGGCAGTTCAGGGGTTTCAGGTTAGGGAGCATGTGTATTTGTGCATGTAGCCCAATAAGAGCTCCTTAAGGTTTGGATCATGTGCCAAGTTAGAAGCACGATATTTTGGGTCTTTTAAGATCCTTGAGAGGATTGGACCAGTGGCCTACAAACTTGCACTGCCTCCAACAATGACAGTCCATGATGTTTTCCATGTTTAATTGCTTAAAATATATGTAAAGTATGTTTATCATGTTATTGATTAGTCTATATTGCAGGTGGAACTAGAAGGAGAATTCTAGCCGGAACCTTAGTGCATATTGCAGCGAAAATATCTCATGCTCCGAAATAGAGCAATCGAGAAATTTAAAGTGCAGTGGAAGCACTTTGGGCCCAATAAAGCTACATGGGAGATGTTTTATCAAATGCAGGCTATGTATCCTTCATTTTTTTCCATTTGAGGCAAAGAAATTTTGGTATATGTACATATCCATGTATGGCTATTATTCTAAATACCGCAATGAGTTGTGTTATAAAGCTCCAAGAAGCGGTATGGTTGTCATGTTGTCATGTTTTTCATGATGGTTTTCTTTCGAGAAAGTTGTTCATTGTAAATACTGCAAGATAGTTTTTAAAGCATGGCCAATATGTTTTGTATTTCAGTGGTTTTTCTAGTTGTAGGGGTCATAGAACACCGAGGACAGTGTTCCCCTAAGGTGGAGGGGTCTGTTACAACCCCAAGTTAAAAGTTCATGTAATAAAACTTAATAAAGGAAAAATAAGACCAAGTTCAAGAGACACTTATTCCAAGTTGAATGTTGGGAAAAATATCCTAGTGGGCATCACTTGTTGTGCTTATGGTTAAGGGAAATTGGAAAAGGAAAAGGCGAAGGCTTTGCAAAGGAAAAATGGCATTTATTGGAATTTTATTTATGGAAATAATGGAAAATAGGAGAAAAGGAAGGTGAAAGGTCACAAGTTGCATGTAAGGAGGAAATTGAAGGAAAATTAAGGAAAATGAAGAAAATTAGAGTCATCAATAATAAAAAGGCATCAGAGCATCAATTTGTATTCTTTTAGTTAGTTCAGTTTTGGAATTAGTCTCTGAGATGATAAGGGCACCAAAAAGAGAAGAAGATCAAGAAAGCAAAGCAAGGACAAAGAAAACAAGGATAAAGCAAAGAAAAATTGGATCAAGTAGCTTCAGCGGGAAGGTAACAGGTTGCATGTATGATTTCCCAGCTGGTTTTGACTTGCATGCTATGTGCATGTTGGAATTTTGGTTCTTTTGTTGTCATTGGCATGGATTTTTCTGAATTTTGATAGTGGATTTTAGCCTTCCCTTTCCATTTCTGGATAGCCGTGGTGTGATGGGACTTTTCTCAGTTTGAGCTTTGGATTGCTGGAAGATTCTAGATTTGGTGAGGTGGTATCAGGAATATTCCCAAATGCCTAGGAATCCCTTGACCAGTAATGGCGGGATACATGGTAAATCATGAGAGTGGAGACAGGAAAATTCCTCAATGTATTGGAGAAGAAATTCTGAGGCATCCAATCTCGATTTGGTTTTGTGATCTCGGCACTAGTTTAGGTGAGATTGCGGTATGGTGAGGATGGAGGTGGTTTAACCTCTAGGTTCCCTTGGTTGTTTATGGATTGGTTTATCTAGTGAGAGCCCACATTCATTCTTGGAATATGGCATGGGGGTGATTCGCTAAAAGAAAGATTTGGTTGAGTCAATCTATGGTTAGGTGGTATTTGGAAGTTTTGAACCTGGTTGGTTTTTGTGTATGTTGATAAGAGCTAAGTTTCTCTTTCATTGAATGAGTAAATGTAATTTTTATTATGTGGCTTTAATGGTTGTTCTCTCATTGTTATTTATCTGGTTATATGATGGTTATAATCATGGTTATTTGACAGTTCTTAGTCATGTCTCTTTCCATGTTGTTACCTGTAACTGAAGGAATAATGAATGAAATACCTAATTGATGTTATAACAACTAATGTGAGAAGGAAGTGATCCTTCTTGTTAAAACTGAGATAAATTGTTAGCTTCTTATCTTAAGACTTGCATTCATGACCTGTAGGTTGCATGTTTACCAAGTGTTTGACAAAATGTGAGTCCCAGTTGGAGAAGGTCAGGTCAAGTCCTAGTTCCAGTTTTTGTTTACAAGCATTGTTTCTATGTCATCTATCATCTTTGAAAGTTTCACTGAGTTATGGGTAGAGGCCTAAATCCTGGCCCTGAAAAGTGGCTCAGAATTCGGGTTCATTGGCATAGACTGAGCAGAAATTTCCACAGGCACTAGTAGGTAGGCCTATGGGAGTGACTAAAGGGAAATATTCATTGGCATACCTTAGAAAGGGAGTGACTAGAGCTTTAGGTAAGTGAAAAAGAGAGTTATCTCAGGGGTTGGACCCTTGTATGGGTTAGGTTTCTCCTAGAGGTCCTGTAGCACCTGAGGGAAGTTAGTAAGGTCTCAAGTTGTCGACTCCATTTCCTTAATGTCATATAGGAGGTTGAGTCTTATCATAGTGACCCTCAACTCATGTTTACCTTGCGTAAAGTGGCGAAAGTGGGTAATTGTGGGAGGAGACATTACAAGGTTCGAATCAACTTCACTCTTCACATAATCAAGCCTTATTAGATAAGATTCAATACAAGAATACCAATTTCTAGGAGCTTGTTTCATACCATAGAGGCTTTCTTCAACCTGTAGACGTGAGAAGTTTTTCCATGGACCTCAAATCCTTGAGGTTGTTTAATGTACACCTCCTCCTCAATCACACTATTGAGGAAAGTGATATTCATGTCCATTTGATGTACCTTCCATCTCATAGAAGTTGAAATAGAGACAGTGGATCTAATGGTTGTATTCTTGGATGTCGGAGAAAAAGTCTCATCATAGTCCTCTCCCTCTTTCTGGGAGAACCCTCTAGCCACAAATCTCACCTTATATTTATTAGTGCTTCCATCTACTGCATGTTTGATCTTTTCGATCCATTTTTAATTTACAAAAGTCTTCTTCTTTGGTCTTGGAATAATTTCATGTACATCCTTTTTCATGATTGGTTGATATTATTCCATCATAACATTCTTCCAAACTTGTTGGATAGATGCTTCTTCATCAGTAGAAGGTTCATAATTGATTAGCTTATTCATGAATTTCACATACCATGTGAATATTTTAGGCCTCTTACTTTCTCTGCATGTTCCATGAGCAAGTAAATGTCTTTCTATTCCTTTAATGTTATTCTCAACCAAGTTGGTTTCTTCTTGATTTCTACAATGGGGACAGGATCCATAGGATTGAGAGGTCCTTCTAATGCTTCCAAGTGATCAATAGGAGGTTCCAATTTTTCTTCTTAGGGAGCCTTCGTTTCTTCCTCTTCATGAGTATACATGGGGACTTCAACAGGGCTTTTAAATGCAACACTCTCGTCAAAGATGACATCTCTACTAAGTTCAATATTTATTTGCTTCCTGATATAGATTTTGTAAGATTTCGAGGATTCACTATATCCAACCAATATTCCCTTCTTTCCTAAGGGGTCCAACTTCTTTCTCTTTTCTTTATGAATGTGAATGTAGATAGGGAACCAAAAATTATCAGTTGATCCACTGAAGGCTTTAGACAAGTGAAGGCTTCTTCCAGAGTCATATGATCCGACAACCAATGAGAACTTCTTTGAATGCAAACAACAATGGTGATTTATTTACCCCATAAGAACAAGGGGAGGTATTGATAACGAAACATAGCCCTAGACATCTATTCTTCCTTCCTTCCACTCCATTTTGTTGGGGATTGTGGGGAACTATCAGCTCCCTCTTAATCCATACTTCCTTACAGAAAACATTCATCTCCTTAGAAGTGAATTCTCTTCCATTGTCAGATCTTAGGATCTTGATCTTCTTTCCAGGTTTATTTTCAAATTGATCCTTGAATTCCTAAAGCTCACCAAACACTTCATCTTTTATTTTCATAAGATACACCCAAGTCTTACAAGAATATTCATCAATAAATGATATATAATATGATTCACCACCAAGAGACTTCACATACATGGGACCATAAGCATCATAATGAATCATATCTAAGATTTCTTTGGCTCTATTTTCACTACTAGGAAAAGAATTATTAACATTTGTTCATAGGGCATAGCCTTTACAGGCACCTTCATGATCAATTTGAAGTTTGTGCATGTTAGTTACCATGTCACTCAAGAAGGGTAAAGCTTTGTAATTAAGGTGAGCATGCCTCCTATGCCAAAGTTCACAAGGATTGATGTCTTGGTGTACAAGAGGTTGAAGAGGTTGAACCAAAGTCTATAAAGCCTTCATTCATGAACTCCAATGGTTCTAGCATTTTCTATACTAGAACCTTTGGGAAAAACCACTACTCTACCATTAATTAAAGCTACCTTATCACCTCTATCTTCTAAAAATGAAATAGAAACCAAGCTCTTTTTCAAACCTGGTACATAGAGGATGTTGTTGAGATGCACGTTCCCACTAGATTCTAGTTTGAGAGATGAAGATCCAACATCATCCATAGGATAGCAATTATTTTCTCCATGCTCAACTTTGTGAGATGTCTTTGTTCTTGGTAGACTTGATAAATTATCATGATATCTAGTCATGCTCCTTGAGTTGCCACTGTCAATAATCCACATGTCATCATCATCAAAAGAACCTAAAAGATCAGATAAGTAGAAGAAGTCCTTATCTTCTTCATTCATTATTTTCTTGGAATGTTTCACTTCTTCAGTTGTTGAGGCTTGGTATCTTCCTTTCCTCTTCTTTTCATTTGATCTATTAGGAAAGTCACTTTTATAATGACCTTACTGACGACAACCATAACGTTAAAATTTTTACCTATCTTTGTTCACTTGAGGAGCTATTTTTTACTTTAATTCTTCCTTGCTAAACTTCTTCCTTTTGTTAGCACTCAAAATGAACCTCAAGGCTGAGAAGAGGCAATTCTAAGGTAACCATAGACCAAGCTTTCGATTTGGCATCTAGCCCTGCCAGACTAGAGAGGGATCTCTCTTTTCCAACAAAATTTGGCTGAAATAAGTGAATCTTAGGCTAGCTATGAAGTATGGGGATTTGATTGAAAGTTGAGGGTCAAAAACAGCAAGAGAAGGGACCATTGGGCAATGGAATCGAGGCTAGTTTCTACCGGCAAACTTGGGGCAAATTAAGTGCAATGTTTAGCCAAATAAAAGATGTAAATGAGAGAAGGAAAGAGGAGAAAGCCCACTGCCCTACAGGCATCAATCAAGGGATGGATCTATAGTGGCAGTGTTAGAAGAAAAAGAAACATAAGGTTACTCAAC
>APFE030857143.1:24604-40389 GCA_000404065.3 Pinus taeda
AACCAGCAAGTGAAAAAAAAAAAACACTTCAATATTTAGATTCAAGTAATTTAAATATAATTCAAACAAAACAAAAAAAATGATTATACTAAGTGAGATTAGATTTTTAAGAAAATATTAGACTATGTTGAACTTACAATATTAAGTTTCTAATATGAGATTCCAATATAAGCACAAAATATCCTCATAGTGTTGAAATTCCAACACAAACTCATACACAATGGTGTTGAGATTCCAACACAAACTCATATACAATGAGTATTTGAATGCATTACAACAACAACAACAAAATCCTCTTTTTTTTTCTTTTTTCTTGAGTCTCCACCCACATCTGCAATCATGACTTGTGCACACTTCAACCTAAAGCCTAAAGAATGAAACCCAAAGCTTTAAGGTTGAGATTCATAAAGCATGCCCATACCCATAGGTTATAGCTATGATATATGAACACTCCATTGAGATTCATAAAGCATACCCATACTCATAGGTTATAGGTATGTTGTATGAACACTCACTTATGGGGATAGAAGAACAGAATTAAAGGGTTTTTTTAGGTTATTAACAAAATTAATATAATTGATGATTTTTCTTATTTGTCTAATAATAATTTTCTGTTTGATTTTTTTAGTGGAAACAAATCTATAATGATTAGAAAACAGAAATCTCAAAAGATTTATTTATCATTTTTATTAGAAAAGAGAAATCATTCTAGTGGCTCTGAACATTCCATACATTATGTAAATCTGAAATGAACTGTATGTTAAAAGTTGAAATTAATTGTTATTTTTCAAAATACATTATAGTTAATGGATTTGACTAAACTATTTCAGAATTTTTTAGTTCACTACACATCTACAAAGATGTTGTGAAGAAAACCCTAAACTTTACCAGCAAGAAAAATTAATGCTCATTTTGCAATAACTGGAATTTGAAACGCGTGAATGGCAACTGCACGCAGGTTTCTGATCAAGACCGAAATAAGGAAATTGATCAAGAGGAATTCAGCGAGTTTGTCTAAAATTTTTGTGGACATCTAGTGGCAACATACGCAAGAGAAATGGTGATTGTTACAGTAGCAGCCCCTACAGCTACTATGTTAACAAAGAGAGCTACTACCAAAGTACCTGTAGTGGGCGGCTTGCTTTCAAAAGTACCCAATACAATGTTTTATACATCAACCTCAGCTACTAATATGTTGATCAGAAACAAGTATTTTGTAAATAAAAGTCCATGCCCCATGTGATAGAAGTAGCTGAAGATCCTAGTAAACTATAAGACAATGAACAATACAACATGTGAGGTGTACTTTCACAAGTTGGTTTGATTTCAACCTAAATTCAAATATTGTCATAAATGCAACTCATTTTAGTACCACATGCATAGGGGAGTAACACCGAATGATGTTTGCTTGTTTTATAAATTTGTATTTCTAATAAAAAATAAATCTTGAAGTATTAGATTTTAAAGTTGGAAATTTGGATTAATGTCATGACAATGATTTAAGTCTAATACAAATTCTGTATTTTAGCATAATAAAGAGATTAAGATTTCAAGCATAATACAATGATTACTTATCACCACACTTGAGTGAAAAAGATTTTGTTTAAGATAGCTCTTCCCCTTTAGAAATATATATATATATATATAATATATATCGATCAAATCAACTTGATATATGATAAAAAAAAAAGATGCATAATGAAATGATCACTTCCCACCTTTCGACCGTCAAAATACTTGGTTTAAACATTGCATCCACTTTTATTATATATATCATATTAATATAATATTATATATATATAGTATAATATATTATATATATATATAAGATATATATAATTATATATATATATAGATAGTAATATCTTTGTCAAAAATACTATACCAAAAACTCTTCACCTATCAAATTATAGAATAAATTTCTATGCTCACACTATTTTTTGTGGAGAAAGGAGGGAACAAATGTCTATGATCACACTATTTTTGTGGAGGAAGGAGGATTGCTATAGTTTAATATGTCAAATATTTTAATGCTAATTACCACCAAAGAAAAGGGGTATTTATACATTTCTCATATAACTTGTATTTAGGCATTTTTTATATAAACAGGATTTTTGGAATAAGGAATGATGAATTTTGGAATCATTATGATTTTAATTTTATTTTAAAATTTTAAAACTAGTGGAAGAGGAAAAAAAATCCCGAAGTCATATCTTAAATTAATTAACTAAAAATTTAACTTGACATTAAAGGAAATGAAATTGATTTAGAAGCTATCTTTAGTTTATTGCAAGATGATAAAAAAAACTTGGATGAATACAAATAATATGATATTGATATCATTTTGATTTTGATTCTATTTTAAATTTTCAAAATTTGAGAAATCAACTAAAAGAAATTGATCTAAAATCAGCTTCAGTTTATTGCAAGATGATAAAAAAGACTTAGATGAATAAGAATAATCATATTGAAATCCCCATGATTTTGATTCCATTTTAAGTTTTCAAAAGTTGAGAAAGAAAAGAAAAGAGGACAACAAATCTTAATTTAATTAATTGAAATTAATCTAAAATCTATTTTTACTATATTGTAAACTAATACAAAAAGACTTGGATAAAAAAGAATAATGAGATTGATATAAAATCTACCTCTAATCATTAATACAAAAAGACTTGGATGAATAAGAACAATCAGAGCTCGTACCTAATTATAGTTGGACCTCAAAAGATTTGGATAAATAAGAGCAATGAGAGTTGGTGCCTAATTATAATTGCGATCTTAAAATATGCTTAGGCTTTGAGAAGTAATAGGAACATAAAATTATAAATGGAGGAGTTTTACTTAACCATGGGGAAAGGACCAAAAATTATGGTTATGGGGTAATTAGATGGGGTTTCCATCCGAAATTGAGTCAAATATCAAATAAGTTGTGACTATAGGACTAATTCTATGAGAACTTCACCCCAAAAGTATCAATGTATGGTTCCAAATATTTGGTGATTTTGTTTAAGGTATAGAATAACAAAAAATTATCTTCCTTGAATGCACATTGTAGTGGACAATTTTTATGTGACAAAAGGTAGAATTTTTTTTGCTTCATCATGGCATATTAATATTCTACAAATGAATAGTTCTAGTACTATAACATGATCTTGCAATTTCAAACTTCAATTGTACTAACACATTATCATACTACCTTGGTTCATTAACATTTTTCATAGACACAATCTGATTAGTGCAAGTGAACTAGGGCAAGTGCAAAACTCAAGAGATAGTCATGTGCAAGATCCCAATGTCCATGATGAGTGGCCTTCCAATATAGCTTGACATGAACTTGTGTGATGTACAATGACAATGTGTTTTGGAGAATTTAACATCTATGGATAAATACTAATTCCGTAGATAAGTAGACATATCTAGAAAAATAGTTTAAAGTGTTTTAGACTTTTTCCTATAAGCAATAGATAAGATGAGAAGATAGAAGGCCTACCTGTAGTTCTGCTTTCCTCTCATCTCCCTTCTATCGATTCCATCACTCCTTCCCGTACTTAATCCGCTTGAGAAGTACCCTGTAAACACAATAGAAGACAAAAATCAATCAAAGCATATGATCTATTGAATATAAGTGAAAGGAATCAAATACAATTCACACACATAAGCATTATGAAAGAATACAAACATATGGGAAAATATTCAAACACTTTATTAGATAGAAGAAGGAATTACAACCATTGGTGTCTGATTCAAAACCATTCCTCCAGCTTGGATTTCACCCATATCACATCAAAATAATGACAAACTTGTAGCATCGCAATACTTGCTTCAAAGCCAAATCTCATAGCAGCATTATCTCCTTACAATTCATCATAATCGAGCCCCTAATCACTTAGATGAGTGGTCAATTTATAGGAAGATGAAGGAATTTTTCTCATTAATGGTGGCATTAAATGGCCTTCCATACTTAGAATTAGTTCCATGGAGGAAGGGATGAGAGGATGGGATGCACCTTAACTCATTCCTCATCCATTTTTGAGCTCATAGGAGTTGATAAGTGAGGGAAACTTCTAGAAGACTCCAAAATATATGAATATTCCCCAAACCCTATGTGAATTTCACTCTTTCTCGCCCAGCACAGGTGAAAGGAAGCCTAAGTGCTCTGCAGAGCACCTTGGCAGTGGACTTAACTGCTTTGTAGTGCACTTTCATAAGGGCTTACTTGTGCTGGTCCCTCTAAAGGCAATTTCTGAATGTCTTCAAGTCATGAAACTATCTGGGAAGGAGACATTCAAAGGGGTGACTTATTTAGGGCATGAAGCAACTGAAATTAGGGTTTAATTAACCCTAAAACATTGATCTCGATGTTTGGATTTGATGTGCCCAAATGGATCTGTAATAGTTGCCCCTAAAGCATGAAGGCGGAAAAATGCCAATGTCGAATGAAATGCTTTACGATGTAATGAGGAGGTATCAAAGTGGAAGGTGACCTGCATCAATTACAATACACATATCATGATATTTTATTTTTCATGAATTGTTGAGGGAAGGCATACTCATGCTCAACTTATAAACTTTAATTACATGTACATAAATAGTCATCTACAGATATAAACCCATGATCAGAATGACTATCAATGTAAATCCATTGTACATATGATTTAGTACTCCTGAATCGCAACCTGGATGGATGAAACTACATCTGGGGTCTCAATATTGTTCAATTGTTTTCTCAAGTACAAGTCTAACTGTGTGAATATTTGATATGAAGTCGAACATGGGAAGACACCATCTGATTACCAGCGAATGATGTAAGTTGTTAACAGATGTGAGAGAAATCACCGATAATGATAATGATCCTCAAGGTATTGCAGTACATTTTGCATGGTGTGAATAGATGATTTAATGTCGAACACCATACAAAGTCTTTCGGTCGAAGACCATTGATGTATGCCTATCGCCGGAAGCAAGAAACCTGTCATTGATGTATGCAAGCCTCAAGGTACTGGATAGGTGTTTCTAAGTCAACTTCTTGGATAATGTGTTGATGTCGACAAGAAATTACTTGTCACAGGAGGGCCTTGATGTATCCCACATCAACGACACGAAACGAGCATAGTGATTTTAGAGATGGAATTTGACTGACGACACAAGGTTCAGGAATGGCAGTCATGAAAATGAAGGTTTATGGTATTGTAAAAGATGAATTTTGATTGGATGGCTTCTCTTGAACATGTCGGCGACACTGAAATGAATTGGTAGCATTGACCCAAAAAAAAGTGATGGATGGTATGATAGACCAACAGTGTGATAACCATCAAGCTAATAACCCAACCCAGATAGTCACGGTGATGGAGTGAAAGTGTCATGTTCAAGAGCGACCTGCTACCATAAAGTGGTTTTCCCCTTTTCCCATTTTCCCCAGTCACTACTAACCAGTATCTCTTTATTTTTATCAAGCTTGAGGAGGATAACATATGCTTGTTGTATAATTTCACCCTTCATTCAAATCCATCGCTATTTGATGTTTTAATGAGTCTAGCAAAGGTGAAAATCGATCTTGTCTAGATGGAAAATTTTTATTGCTATTTGATGCTTTAATGAGTTTAACGAAAAAGATAACTCAATCCTTTTTATGTTTAGAGAGTTTTAAAAGGGACAAAATAAAACTCCACAAGTTCTTTTTTGTAAATTAATCTCTCGAGCCCAAAAAAGTGTAAAATAATACAACAGGGATATCATTTCTAATCCGTTAACGAGCTGGAAAAGGCAAGTGCTTGACAATATTTTCATATTTAGAGTTTGAAAAGAGCTTAAACAGGACTCCAGGGGGGCTCCTTTTTCATTTTTAATAGAGCTCAAAAAAGAGATAAAAGTGTGCTCTGTGGTCAAAGGTACAACTTACAATTAAGCACGTTGAATTCTATAAATTAGTTGCAAAACCTACTCAAGGCATCACCAAATGGATTAAAAATATATGTTTCATAGGAAAAAATAGGTAAGTACTAATGTTTAATCGATTAATAAACATGAAATAAACATAAAACAAGTTTCTACCATGACATTTTTACCATTTGGATCATACCATTCAGTTTTGTGCTTTGAGCTTAGTTTTTACCTCGACTTTCACTAGCTGATTGCGAGAGATTATGCGGATCATTTCTTGAGCCATCCAGACTAAATAGGTACTAAACCTCTTTTCTTTCTTTTCAAGTCATTCTTTTGTCATTTCATGCAAGTTTTAGGGTTTTTTGGGGCCCCTAGGGTTTCATTTTTTTCCCTGGGATCAGTGTAGGCTTTCACATTGAAAATTATGCTGAAGAGCACCCAGATAGAAGCTTGCATGCTGCAACGCATTATCTCTATGTCTAGGTTGTGTTGGGCGCATTTCCCAAGTTTGTTTTAGCTTTTTGCTCCAAAATTTGTCATGTTTTTTGCATGGAAAGGATCCTAATTTAGCTTATGATTGTGTTTCAGGATTTCATCGAATCAAAATGTTGATTACATGGTGAGAAAGAGAGCATGAAGAACAATACATGGTTGCCCTAAACAATCCGGGTACAATTGAGGCCCTCAGAAATTGTGGGTTACTCAAATACTTTAAGTTCTCCAGAATGAGGCAACAAATAGAACTACTACAGTTCCTTGTTCGTGCATGGGATCCGACAGATCAAAATTTTCACATTAGGAACAAGATGGTCCCTATTACCATTAAGGATATCTACTTTCTTACCGGACTATCGAGGCAAGGTGCCCCCATCTCACTTTCTGGATTTGCCCAAGGAGGTGAATCAGTGGGAGATTATATCAAACAGTTTTGTCGGCCAAGTACACAGCCTAGCAAGGATGGGAAAATAAATATCATGGATGTAGGTGATTTTCCTTTAAGAAAAATCCTCTTCACAATCGAAAAATTGGCTAGCAATGTGACACTCCTTCTAGTGAACAGATCTTATATGCAGTATGCACTGGAGTGTCTAGAACCAAAATTTTTCAACTGGTGTGAGGTTGTGCTTTCTTTGCTGAAAGAACAACTGACTAAGGTAAAAAGAAGTAAGATGAAGAATTTCTGCTATGGTTTGATCTTAATTTCTTTTTCCTTAGAAAGAATCCCATTAATGCAACCACAACATGTTTCATTAGGTGTGGTTGTTCCTAGATATTCATGTATGCAAAGGTGGGTTGAATTGATGGCTCGACATGCGGGTTAGTCAACAATCATTTTCTCCCCTGCATTTTTCAACTAGCCTGAGTGACAACATCTTGTTATCGAGAAGCATCTATACTCAAGGATGGATTTCGGTGGAGATCCAGATTTGATTTTACTAGTTGGAGCACAATGGGGTGCTATGGGAAAGTTGTTTGACCAAAGTGTTTTTATTTTTGTATTTTTTCAAGTTTCTACATGTTTTTTGTGTTTTTAATGTTTCCAAGACTAAACTAAAATTACTCTTATGCATGCAGATGTGGGTACTATTCGACCTGCAGGACACCAACAAGTTGCAGGTGGGCCAGCGGAAAGAAACATCAAGAGAGAAGTTATCCAAGACTTGGATTTGGCCAAAACCTTAGCAGAGTTGCAAGATCACATAGAGGTATTAACCCTTGGTATTCCGAATATCCAGATCAAGGAGCTACCTATGAGGCTACAACACCACACTATTTATGTTCCTAACCATTGGGCTAGGCTTTTGCGCATGATAGCACAAGTTGTAACCTGTTACCATGAGCACCACTAGATCTACTTAGGATGCTTTGTATGAATTTTTCAGTTTTTGGGTCAGATGACCAAATGTGCCTTGGGCACAAATTTTGTAAAAACACCTATCTATTTTACTTTCAGAGTTTTTCTATGGTTATATGCAATCCTATTCAATTGATGATGTGAATTTAAAATACTACATTTACATGTGTCGCAAATGTCTATTTAACACATAATTTTCTAGAGAATTAGTTAATGTGTTAAGATTTCAAGAAATATGTTGATATTGAATGTGTTCAAAATGTCTTTCCAAAATACGAACTCTAAGGAACATACGAAAAATTGTTGGATTTCAGATAGTATAAATGTTTGTTAGTTGTAGTACAACAAGTTGCAAGTCCATCCTAATGATGATTTGGAAAATACCAAGTGAAATGGCATCAAAGAGTAGGTCAATAAATGCGCCATAGTTAGTGATATTGTTTGTCGATCGACCGATACAAATCCCTTGGAAACTCACTAACTCGCCACTTGGAGTGAAAATAGCCCATGCTACAGAAGACAAATTTTGCATACTACAACTAACACCATTGGCATAACCAAAAAAAGGTTCTCAATGCTCCGACATCTACAACAAATGCAAAGTGGATTACTAACCAGATAAAAATCTCTAAAAGAAACACACACACACACGTAATGAAAGCATATATACAGTGAGTTTTACTACACTTAATTAAGCATAGTAACATTTGAGGTACAGCCCGTTTCAGGGTTATGATAATGGAATCCCATCATAATCTACTAACTCGTATGCACCTTTTGCTAGAACACGCTTGACAACATAAGGGCCCATCCACATTGGTTCAAATTTTCCTGCTCCAAGTTTATCAGCTTCCTGATTGAAAAGCAAGACCAGGTCTCCTTCTGAGAAGATATGAGGCTTGAAATTTCTATCATATTGCACCTTAATATGTTTCTTATGCACTTCATTAGCCAATGCGGCATCACGACGAGTTTCATCCAGATGGATTAATTCCAATAAATGCACTTCTTTTTCAGAAGTGTCAGGTAATAAGTCAATCACGAGTTTGAGCGATGAAGTTTCACATTGTATTGGTAAGATTGCTTCCAAACCATACACCAACTGAAAGGGTGTGAATCCAGTTGCATTTCTTACCAAGGTTTGATATGACCACAAGGCAGAGTACAGGATTAAGTGCCAGTTTCTCTTATGAATCCCTATCATTCTTTCCAACATCTGCTTCAATACTTTGTTGATGGCCTCAACTTGACCATTCACTTGTGGGTAATACGGGGTAGAACTATCATGTGACAGTCCTAATGTAGCAGTCAATTCAGCCATCATGTGATTGTGAAAATGCGACCCATGATCTGTAACTATGGCTTGTGGTACACCAAACTGGGAAACCACATGGTTAAAAAGAAAAGAGAAGTTATTTCACCACTGTTGTTCAATGATGGCATCACCTCGACCCATTTGGTAAAATAGTCAACAATGACTATAATATACCCATGCCCCCTAGCCGAGGTGGGGTTACATGTCATAAAGTCAATGCCCCATTTGGCGAATGGGCCAACAGCAATGACCAGATGTAGTGGTGCAAGTGGTAATCTAGTTTTTCGTTCATATATCTAGCATGCATGATAGCTTTTGATAGCAATAATACAATTTTTAAATATAGTTGGCCAAAAGTAACCAGCACAGAGAATTCTTTGTGCGGCTGCATATCCTGATAAGTGTCCACCACAGGCACCAGAATGGTAATCATTCAATGTTTTCTCAACTTCCTCTTGCATGAGGCACCTCCGTAAAACCATATTGATACCATGACAGTAAAGTGTGTCACCAATGATTAGATAATCTTTGGCTTGGTAATGAATACGTCGTTGTTGTGAGCGAGAGATATCTTGTCGAAAAATTTCGGTCTGGAGATAGATCAATATATCTCCATACCATGCGTCAAATGACAAAATTAGAAATAGAGACTCATCCAATATTGATGGTTCAGATGTTGAATAATGGATGTCGAGGGAAGGTCACATAGTAACTCAGCGAAAACTAGTGATTTCTTTGATTGGGACTTGATAAATTCCAAATCAAACTCCTGTAAAATAATTATCCATTTTGAATATTTGTCCCCCAACAATTGACGTGGCAAAATGTATGTCATAGGGTTGTAATCTGAAACGACAGTTGTTTTCCATAACAGGATATAATGGCGAAATATTTGAACATCTTACACAGCTGCCAAAGCTAGCTTTTCGACATAAGAGTACTTACTTTATGTCTTGTTGAGATTACGGCTCAAGTAATAAATCAGATGTTCAATCCCATTTTCTTCTTGGACTAAAACCATGCCAATGGTTGTATCTACAGTGGTGAGATACAGGTAATAATCAATTTGGTAATTTGGAGAATACATTAATGAAGCTCTAATCAAGGTATCTTTAAGAGCATCAAAGGAAGCTTGTGCAACCTAATCACAATGAAACGGTATATTCTTTTTTCAAAAGATGGGTAAAACCTTTAGCCATATCAGCATAATTAGGAATGAACCTCCTCAGAAAGTTTACTTTCCCTTGTAGTCTCTATAACTATAAAAGATTTGAAGGTGGAGGCAAATCTAGAATTGCCTGAACCTTTAAAGGATCGAGTCAAATCCCCTCTCTAGACACTACAAATCCAAGCAACTGACCAGAACCAACGCAAAACACATATTTGTGTTGATTGAGTCGTATCTTGTAGTGTCAGCACCGTAAAAATATTGCTCTCAAATGTTGTGGGTGATCAGTCCACTTTTGTGAATGAGTCGGTAAATTGTCAAGGTAGGGTTGAACAATGTGCTTGATGTCATGGAAGGCATAATTAACTGCCCTCTGAAAATTGGCCCCAGCATTCTTCAAACCAAATGGGAGTTTCCTATAGGTGAATGTGCCCTACGGACAAATACAATTTGTTTTCGATTGATCCTATGGGCATATATTGATTTGATTGTAGCAGAAAATCCATCCATAAACGAAAATATTTCGCATCCAGCACATTCATCAATAATTTGGTCAATAAAAGGAGTAGGATAATTGTCTTTTGGACATGCCTGATTTACATCCCTATAATTGATGCACACTCGTATTTTTCCTTTTTTCTTCATGATAGGAACAATATTGGAAACCCAATCAGTAAGAGGAACAAGGTAAATAAAACCAACCCACAAAAGTTTTTCAACTTCCGCTTTAAGTGCAGTGGCTTTCTTTGGATGAACAGGTTGAAGCCATTGTCAAATTAGCTTGGCATTAGGGCACATTTTGATTTCCTGTTCAACAATATTAGAGTCAATTCCTGGCATCTCCTCGTAATACCATGCAAAGATATCTCTAAATTCACGAAAGAGAGTACGAAAACTATCAAGTTCTGATGGAGAACAAGATTTTTCAAGATGAATATTCTCTACAATATTAGGCTTGGTCGAAATATTAATAGAAATAGTTTCTTCAATATTTGACAAGTTTTGATCAAATTCTACTGTGTCTATGAAAAATGAATTCAATAGGAAATCAACAACTGATGGGTGGTTTAGTTCATTTGACTAATCTTTGATGTCAACTGGAAGATGGGAACAATGATAATCTTCCCATGGTTCTTCTCCTATCATCGTTGATTGTATTATTCCTTCATCCATAGAATGTATATGTGAAAAAGGATCCAAAGAAGTACCATATTCTAATGAACAGTCTACCCATACAATTGTTGAGTGCGGATTTGGGTTTTCCGCGCAAGCCCAAAAAATTGAATGCTATGATGATTCAATGGGGCTTAACGGCATCACCTCAATGTTACTATCAACTTCAACCTTGTTGGTAATCCTCCTTAAATAGATGAGGTGGAGGAACTCATACTACAAGTCTCTACTCTTGCCACTTCTGCCAAATCAGATGGTGACGGCAGGGTATAAGTACCCATTAAGGAAGGATCTTTAAAGAGACCTACTCCAAGACTTTGAAGTGACAGCGGGGTTCCGTTACCAATGGAATGCTTCTCGTAGCCTGTGAACTATTGGCAAAGAAGGCTAGCTGATCAATGACTATGATTCCACCCTTAAAAGGGAATGCAATAGTATGAAAGTACGTGGAAACCACAACAGCCATAGCATATACCCATGGCATTGCTAGTGAAATGTTGTAATTGAGGGGTCCGTCAACTACTTCAACTTCAACAATAATTGTTTTGTCCCCTAGTTTGATTTGCAAGTTACTCAAAATTCCGCAAGGATTATATGTTCTTCCATCAAAATCTTTCAACGTGGTTGGTGATCATGACAATGGTGGTGAACCAAGTGTTTTCCAATAGCTCATTGACATAATGCAAGTAGATGCCCCCTCATCAATAATAGTTCGGTGAACATTCTTATTGAGAGCTTTTACTTGAATTAGGAAAGATAACTGCGCCGATAACTGTGGTGTATATCCCGCATGGTTAAAAACCACAAGATTAGAATCCATAGGATCTACTCCACCTATTGCTAGCAGTAAAGCCTTCTTCTAGGAGGGACAATTTTGTAACACCTTAAGTGTCGACATAGTAGAAGGTGATTGAGCAAGATCTTCCACTATGTTATAATTCTGAGCTACTCGATCCTAAGGGTTAAATGTCAATTTGTGCACAACTCCCTTTGGTGGTTTTATCGTCAATTCTGGTACAATAGGTGGAATATTTTTAGATGAAGTTGAAGTCAAAGGATGAGGTTGATCAATAGCCTGATTATTCAACGATGATGGTGGATTTCCATAATCTTTGTTTCTTGTTGACACCAAAGCTTCATTTTGTGGCTTTGAGATGGATAACATGAGTACTTGGGATGTGGAAGCATGGTCTGTTGCAACCAAATGTGTCTTCAGGTTTGGAAACAGATCAGTCAACACTAGCGATGTGTTCGAAGTCTTTAAAAGTTTAGAGACTTCGGAGCAGTGTGGAAAATCTCTCGTAAAATGCTTGTCGTTACAAATTAGACATGGATAACGAGGTTTCCTTGCCGAAGCAAAGGAATCAGATGATTTCTCTGGAGGGGAATTATCATGTTTCTTTTTATTTTTCCCCTTTTCTTGCTTCCTGGTTGCCTTGGAAATTTTCCTTTGTCAGATGACATGACATTAATTTCAGAAGCAAGAATATTTTCTTATGCATTGGTAGTATGATTGGTAATGACAAGAGTTTGACCAGATGGTCTTCCCACCATTTGCATGCTCAAAGAACCGATCACACCATCCCCGGCATGAGAGTCCTTACTCGATTTTGGAGGTGGAGGAACAATGAAAGCTAGTCGGGGTGCATTGGGAATTTTATCATAAAACATGCCGGATTGTGTGTAAATCAAATCCAAGTATTGGGCATGAGAAATTACTTGCTCTTTGGTGACAACTCCACCCTTTGTCACATCCTTGGTGATTGATGGCAACAAGGATTTTATGAACCATTCAGCAAAAAGTTGATGGGGAACATATGTTTTAACCATTCGACAACGACGTCGCCACTCATGAATATGATCTGATATATGGCTAGCAATCGGCTGTTTAAAGTTGGTTAGGAGTTCTGTTCCAATCTCGTATCTGATGGGTAACTGGAAGTGGGTCAAAAATGTAATGGCTAAAGTGGTGAAATTGTCGAAAGAAGCTCTTGGTAACTTAATGTACCATTTACTAGCTAGACCAGAAAGTGTTCTTTCGAAAAGATGAATTCTAACCAAATCATCATTTAAGGAGTTTGATGAATACCATAAATGAAAGGTCATGACATGATTTTATGGGTCTTCTCCCAGATTTCTGTTAAATTTCAGAATGCCAGATGGTAACTTATGTGGAATTATCGACCACCAATGTGCATATAATATTGGATCATTAATGAGCCAATTTAAATTTGGTAATTCTAAAGTTGCTACAAATAGAAACTATTGATTCAAGTCAGGTTGAGCATACCCAAGATATGATGGAATTTCCTGAGCAATAGGTCTTTGCATACCAACATAGCGCATCTGCATTTGGTAACCTTGGTATGGTTGTTGTTGAACAAAACTAGCATAAGGTCGTTGTTGATAACCAGGTCAAATGTGTGGTTGTCCATAACTTGCAAAGTTGTAGGTTTTAACCCCATACAGAAATTACCTGCATACGAATTCTAAAACATAGAAAATAAACAATGCCAGATCATAACACATAAAACAAATATACACAGAGATTTTCCCCTGGATCCCAAAACTAGGACTACCAGCTTGATTTTTCATTATGTTCCTTTCAATGTTACAATACATATTTATACATGCCAAAGCATCCAATACTATGGACCGAAAAACCATCACGTCCAATACCATGGACCAAAATACCATCGATCCAATACCATGGACCGAAAACCATCGCGTCCAAAAACATGTGCGAAAATCATGCACAAAACCATAGGTGGGTCCGCCCAACCTAACATAGAGTCCAAAACCAAAAATTTTCGGGGCGCTGCCTCGGACCCCATAAAGTGGGGTTACGGGTACCCCTCAAACCCCCTATTAAGTATGTGGAAAGAATATAACACAACCCAACAATCTCCCACTTGTTGTTTTCTTTCCACAGGGGGTCACAGGAGAGCTTAGTCATTTTTCTAGCCCTAAAACGCCCATTGTTTCTCTACACCAAGAGAACTTCTCAGAGCTCACAGATTTTGTCATTTCATCTGCAGTATTCTTCAAAGTGTCCAGCTTTACCAGCAACACCTTTTTGTCTTCTATCATATCCCTCACAAAGTGATACTGAACATCAATGTGCTTTGTCTTTGAATGATAAGCAAGGTTCTTTGCCAAGAAAATTGCACTTTGGTTGTCACAGCCGACCCTTATAGCTCCCTATACTAACCCCATACTTGAACACAATCTCTGCAACCAAACTGCTTTCTTGCTTGCATGAGTGGTTGCCATGTATTCTGCCTTCGTAGTTGATAGTGCCACTACAGATTGTTTCTTACTCATCCAACTGACTGCACCTCCAAATAGGTTAAACACATACCCACTTGTAGATCATCTCTGATCCAGAACTCCAGCCCAGTCTGCATCAACAAAGCCATGGATATCCAACACTCTGTCCAATCCTGGTCTTCCTTGGTAGCACAAACCATAATCACTAGTGCCACGCAAATACCTGAAATCCCGCTTCTCTGTTGTCCAGTGCTCCTTCCCTGGTTTTGACATAAACCTGCTCAATACTCCCACTGCATGTGCAATGTCTGGTCTAGTACAGACCATGGCATACATCAAGCTACCGACTGCACTTGCATATGGAACACGGACATGTCCTCTTCCTCTTCTTGTGTCTTGGGACACTGTTCAGCAGATAACCTCACACCTACAGGAATAGGAACCTTCACCGGTTTACTATCCTGCATATTAAACCTCTGCAATATTGTCTCGACGTACTTCCTCTGGTTTAACCAGAGCTTCCTCTTTGCCCGATCTCTTTTAATTTCCATGCCCAAAATATAGTTTGCAGCACCGAGATCTTTCATGTCGAATTTGGAGGACAATTGGGTCTTCAATCCTGGATAATTTCTTTGTCATTTCCAACCAGCAACATATCATCCACATACAAGACCAGCTAAATAACACAGTCACCAATTAATTTAAAATACACACATCTGCTTTGCTTCTGGTGAAGCCAAGTCCCCGTATAAATGTATCAAATTTCTGATACCACATCCTTGGTGACTGTTTTAACCCATACAGAGACTTCTTTAACTTGCATACCAGTTCTTTCTTACCCTTCACCGCAAAGCCTTCCGGTTGCTTCATGTAGATTTCCTCTTCCAAATCCCCGTGAAGAAATGTTGTCTTCACATCCATCTGTTCTACCTCAAAATCAAAAGCAGCAGCAACAGATAAAAGTATTCTAATAGAAGTTACCTTGGCAACAGGAGAAAAAATATCACCAAAATCAATTCCCGACACCTGGGAATAACCTTTTGCTACCAACCGAGCTTTGTATTTCTCCACCTTCCCTTCTGCATTGTCTTCTTCTTGAACACCCATTTGCTGCCAATGGG
>APFE030857147.1:37828-50511 GCA_000404065.3 Pinus taeda
TTCGAGGAGGAAATAAATCAACCTTCCTTTTAGCGAGAGGGCTGAAGTGGGGTTGTTGATACTAGGCTATCCCATAGGTATACTCACTTAAGGGTTCAAAAGCCTCAAAGCCAATACAACAATATTTGTAGGCACAAGGCCATTACAACAATATTTATCAAGGAATTATAGCTCATCATGTCACTAGCGAGGATTTGGACCTAGGTGGGGAAGATAACAACCATTCTTCCCAAACACTCGAGATACCCCAATTGATAATGAATTTATACTATAATATAACTATATATAATATATAATTAGTATTTTTAAAATTATAATATCGTTTTTTCCTTGGAAAAAAATTTGTATATTCATAAATTATGGATATACATGTTGTTTTCCATAAGGGTTTCTTAAAAAGACTCTTAAAGTTCCATGCCTTCAACTTCCTACCCAAAAAAATACTATAAACATTCCAAAAAATCCAACAAAAACATCTTCCCTCACATATACCCTTGAGACAACATTAATTTGGACTAAAACCTCACCCTTTCAGATTGATTAATCAACAAACTATCTTAAATCAACACTACCAAGGAAAAAACTCAAAATGGAACTCTATGGCTTCTCTTTCTTGATCATCCTAAAACTTGTAAAACCAAAAGGATAAAGGTGGAAGCTGCAAGGCCTCCTTAGATAATTCATCATCTTTTTTATTCAACTCCATATGACTATGATTAAAAGAGGTACATTAGAATAAAAGTAATGAATTTTAGATTTCCAATAAGAGAGGACCTGTTGACAGTGTTGGACCCACCAACATGTCAAGTGAACTCCCTGGTAAGAAGTCCAAACTAGACCTCAGACTGTTTGGTGTAGGAGTCCTAGTAGTGGGTCGTACAATATTGCCTTGACCGTGATAGTGCGCAGAGGCAAGTAAGATGTCCCTATTGTCAGCAAGGGTGTGACATATGCAGTAAGTCAAGGAAGGTGCATGAGCAGTTCTAACACACGGGGGGTGAGGTGAGTGCATCCCTTGGAAACCTATGAAAGCAAGTAGTTAAGAAGGGAATACACGAGAAAAAATGCATCACAAACTAGAAAGAAAGTGAGATAGCAATCCAAAGTGATGGTTAAACCAACAAGACATTTTAGTAAGATTCATACATACTTATATAGGAAATCCATACATGCATGTGTAAGCAAACAAATGCATATATTATTAGAGTAGACAAGTTAGCTGAAATACAATAACAACATATGTATGAAACATGCTAGCTCTATTATATTAAGAAGTGAAAGTTCCAGTCATATATTACAACCATGACCAACCACTAGTTCCGACAGTGGAACGTTACAGTCACTATTGTCTGCTCCCCCAAAGAGATATACTAGTTCTACACAGTGGAGAAGCCAAGGCTCCTTACAATACTATCCATGATTTCTCTAAGATACTCCTATTGGAAGCTTGGATGACCAAAAGCCTCTACAATTAGTTATGAGGTTCTATTTATAGCAAAGGGTGGTGTGACCCTTGAAATTCCCCTTTGGGACTCTTCACCTACTACATGATTGTTACGTCCAACTATAGACACTTGGACTTTCACATTACATGATGTTACATTACAATGCACATGTACCCATGTGGGATGGCATAGGCTTGAGCAAGCCATGTAAGACATCACTAAGGCTCGGACATATGTGGGACCACCAACTCTTCAACATCCTCATGGTGGTCGACTATGGCGAACTCATGCCAAGCTTGGTGGTCCATTGTGGTGTCTACACGCTCAATGGTGACATCGTGCTGAAAGCAAACTCTTGTCTCCGATGCGTCCCGATACACTAATATGGCTCCTCTATCCAACTCATTTGATAGCATGCACATGGTTGTCCTCGGTGCGACTAGATCGGCAACATGCTGATGCATAGTGTCTGTGCTGATGTGCTGGTGGTCGTCCGCATCAACTTGTCGAAATATATGTTCAGTTCCAGTTGTACTTGCTTCTTGTCTTCGCCTAGGTGAGTGTGCCAAATGGGTGGGATCGCATGTGTGCGCAAAATGACATCATTGTTGCTGAATTCCCTTGCATTCGATCAACAACACTGCTCACCTTGTCTGCTCCATGCCATCTGCTCGGATGGATCTATAACTTGTACAAGCACAATTTCATCTGTTTGTGCATGTTGCGCCCCTGCTGTACTTGTTCCTGCTGCAACCCATTCTCTCGTCTGTTCAACTCCGGTTCTTCCTTGAGTTTCTGCTTCATCATATGCAACTCCTTCTTTGTTTCTCTCTCTGCCTTCGTGCGATCTTCGTGTCGCACTGTCACCTCATAGCTTCAATCTCGAAAGTTGCTTTCATCACCAGTGGATTTTCTTTGAACTCACAACTTTGCTCTGGCTCTATGTTGTCAACAACCTTCCTTTTGCATTGGTCGCGTATGGGTGTGCTGCCTTTTGTTGTTGCTGATGGTGCTAATTTTTGTGATGCTGCTCCTATATTATCTTGATGTCCTTGTCTATGAACAACTTGATGTCTTTAGAGGTAGGCAAGATCATAAACACTTTCTTGGTTGCAACCTAGTTGTGCTGTCAACAATTTCCCTTGATTCAGCTCTCCTGAAGGCCACTATACTTGTGATGCTGAGAGATAGATGAACACCTACAATGCCTGGAGGCATAGCAACACTCAAGTAAAGAAATATGTTAGTTGAAAACCAAAACAAACTTGAGGACTGACTTGCAATACACCTGTGTGATTGATTGTGAAGGTTGCACAATTTCAGTTGAGAGGTAGGGAGATTGACTGCCAAAAATGTGCAAGGCATAGTTCGGGCTATCAGGACGCTGACTAGCTGTTGGAATTGCACAATGCACAGTCTAGCCTAGCCTGCTGAGGGCTGAAACTGTGCAATGCACAATTTTAGTCAGCAGTGACATGTAACCAGCAAACAACATTGTGAAGTTTCTGGGGCCAGTAGGACACTGCCTCCAAGACTTGTGCAATGCAAGCCTAGAGGTCAGTGTTGGGCCAGACTTGCACAATTTCTGGAGGGAAGGCTGAGCCTTCACTTTTGGAAATGCGTAGTGGTAGCCGGGCAGGGCACAGTTCGGGCCAAGGCATCCTAGACGGCCGACTGAAAACATGAGAAGTTTGAATGCACGATGAGATGAGTGCAAACAAAAGTGAATGATTATGCATGCAAACAGTAAGTGAAAGATTCATAAAATGGGACAACATGCATGCGAGTGAAGCGGGTTGCCGTGACGACGACCATCGGTGCAAAAACAATGTCATGCATGCGACAATAGTGAGTTGTAAACAAAAAATGAAATGACACTTGTACAAGCTAACATGCATGCAAATGACAACAAGTTTTCATAGAAATCAAGCAGACAACACTCACACAAGCTGAAACACAAAAAGTGACAGAAACACAACGTAAAATATTCAAAGCGGGCTTACCCCGAAACAGTTGAGCTGAATGTGTCAACGACTCGTAGATGTGATGTGGGATGTCAGAGCTGCAATATAAATGCAAGGAATGAACTCTGTAGTGTCCGGAAAATGATTTTTGATAAAATCGAGGTTATGACGCGCATGCCACAAATCTAGGAAAAGTGACACTTGGCGAGAGGTTTCTAAAGTGATCCATGCATGCAACCTCTAATTGCTAAAAATAGATCCCTAAATCTAGGGATGCATTTGCATGCTACCTTGGGAAAAGAAGTCCATGCATGCAAATCAATTTTGTTCAGTCCCGCAGGGAACTGGTCAACCTAAAGGCACATGCATCGGTCTGCGAGCCTGGGATGAAAATCTGTTTAGTTTCTGGGCTGAGCAAAGATGGTTGTCCTAAAGGGATTGTGCAATTTCTGGGAGGAATAGGTGACTATCTCCCAGTATTGCGTAATTTCTGGGCTGAGCAGCTATCCTGGGTCAGACTTCGCATTTTTCTCAAGGAACCTTGTCTGACTATATTGTGCAATTTCTGAGCCCAGTAGGCTGCCTGACTGGATTTGCACAATTTATGTGAGCTACTAGGTAGGCTGTCCCAGAGGGATTGCAGAATTTTTGGGAGCAGCAGGTGACTGCTGTCCAGAATTGCGCAATTTATGGGCTGAGCAGTTGTCCTGGGATGAATTTCTCAAATTTTGAGAGGAAGACTGTCAGGAAGAAATGTGCAATTTTGGAGCCCAGTTGGGTGTTTAGCTGGGTTTGTGTGATTTTTGGAGGGAATTATGGGTCCCCTCTTAAATTGCGCAGTTCCCAGAGGGAGTTTCTCAACCAGCAACTGACACCGAATCCTGAAAGTAGCATATGAAGGAGGTAGAACAAACTTTCATGAAAAAGCTAACAAGACTCTATGAAACAACTGAAGTTGATGTGCTTGACAATGTAAGACATGCTGCTGAGGATGGTTGGTAGGGAGGCTCCAAAACGAAGCTAAGGCAAAATTTTGAAGGGTTGTTGTAACGCTACAAAACTTGGCAACACACTGGTAGAACTCCTGCTCTCTGAGTGGACCTTGTTCGTGAAAAGCAAGTCTAACACCTCCGAAAGTATTGTTTAGTTCTCTGTTCGTCTTGGTTTCCACACTTTCTTCATTTTAAGATTTAGCATCTGCCAGGATCTTGGTCAGTTGACATACATTCCAAGCCAAGGCAACAAAGTTGTTTTGATTGGGGATAAGGGGTATATTGTTGCACAAGTCATATGATCGTCAGAGTTTTAGTTTCATATCTGGTGTTGCTCTGTTGCCAACAGGCTTGGAAAGTACCTTGACGGAGTCACGCAGGAACACAAGCATCGTTTCGCTGTCAGCGAGCCTGGTCACTACCCCGATGAATTTACTTGCATCACCCCTCTGCACTGGAAGCCTTTATCTTCTTTCGCCTTATTCATTTTTCATTTTTTAGTTTCATATATTGATTTTTTTTCATTTTTTCACAACTGTGCATAACACTTATTCATTTCAAAGGTGGAAGAGGGATCCTGACTTACTGAGAGTAGAAGAGGTTGTTCCTTCAGAGAATTAGTTTTTATATGCCTCTGACGTGCTTGTTAAGGTTTTCCCCCTCACCTTACTATACTTGACAATATTAACAATAATAACAATATTAAAAAATTCTCTGATCAAGGTGCGTGCCAGTTTACTATCTTATTTGAGACTCTCGTTAATGTTGATTAGATGGGTGATTACGTGGAAGGGCAGCTCCAGCAGGTGTAGGGTATGTGTGAACAAGTTGATGCGATGGGAGGAGGCGTGGGAGAGTTTAAGGAGGGAGTTAATTGTCGTTGAGCGTTAAACCTCCAGTTGGTGAATGCATGCATCCAATTTCATGCAGTTGTGTTGTGGTATAGCGTGGTCTCGAGACCTGCGAGGAGGCATTTGGGTTTCCTTCTGGTGGTAAGCTTGGAAGGGAGGCTTCGTCGGTGGGAGGACATAAGAGTTGGCTTCATGGCATTGGTAATAGGGTATGTTTGGTTTCTTCTCATTCCTCCCAACCTGCGACAAATTGTTATTATGAATTTCATCTTGAATTCATTGTTTCTAAGCTGATATCCATTTTTTATGGTATCTTAATGCTCTGAATGGGAATGTATGGCACAATTTGGGTTCCATGTCTATTCGGGAAGGATTACACGCTTGGTTGGAATGGTTATTTCTGTATTTGGCTAAAATGGCTTTTGAATATCCTTTGCATTTCGTCGTTTCTAGTTTTACATTGTGTTAGTGTGTTTTTCTATGGGAAGTGGCTCGAGGAGCCAGTGGGTAGATCTTCCCTCTGGTGGAGATAGACCCTCTCTGGCTTATTTATGTTTCATGCGATGTTTGAGCACAAGGTGCTGGTAATTGGAGGAAAATGCCAATGGTGGTTGGTCGTCCTGACCTGCTATGCTTTCACATGGCTCTGGTCTAATTATTTTCTTCCTACTCTTGTCATATGTAAATCTACCAGGTTCTATTAACCTTGGAGATCGCTCAACCTACGATCTGTGGGTCTCTTTTCGATCGGAGATTTGGTTGGTTTGGTGGATGAGTATATTGGAGTAAAGCGGAGGTTGAATGAAATGGTTCAACCATCTCTGGGAGCAGGTTCGTCAGGCACTGGGGGTTGGGGTGAAGTCGAAGAATGGGTCCCGGGGTGGACAAGGAGCCTCCTCATCATAGTCGTTGAGGCGGAGTGGCCGAAAAATGAATGCTCAACATATCAAGGCTGCGGCTCAAGCGTATACCACATGCACTCCTGAGCAGGTGAGGTAGATGATTGTGGGTTGGGAGGCCGACCTCAATCAGCGGGCAGAGTAGGAGATACAGATGGAGGAATGGCATTTGTTGGTCCCTAACCTAGGTCACACTCATGGTAGGCTCACTCAGTATATGTAGACAATCCATCTTTATTGGATGATGAAGGGCATAATAGTTAGAGCTATTATGAACGGTATTGGTTCCATTAAATTTGATCTCGAGTTTCAGGAAATTCATAAAGAATTCTAACTTGTTCAATTTCAAATTCAACAACAGAATGTTCATATTGGTCGTATTGAGAAGCACATTTTGTGCCTTCCTCAATCAGAATTACCAGGTTCGAGTGCTAAGGACCTAGCCACGATGTTAGTACTTTCCTTTTTGTTAAATTTTGATGATGTATATGTTGATTAGTAATACTTATGTTAACATGTTAAGAGTGAACTAGTTTATAGGCATTCATGCCCATAAGGCAGAGTATGACAGACTTAGTAACCTCATATGTTGGATGGTTTATAATGTGTTCCGATGGCCAACACACTTGGTTTCCCAGTGGGCAGGTTGAGGCCACAAAATGTCTTTTATGAATGTAACCTGCTTTTGAAAATGATTGAATGAAAGGTCCTACTAAGATTACAAAAAAAATAACAATATTAAAAAATAAAAAAATATAAGCTATATTAAAAATTAAAAAATATTGTTATATTAAACAATAATAAAAAATATTTATATTTAAAAATAATAAAAAATATAAAGTTCTTTTTCAGTAAAGAGGAGAGATATTTTATACAATTTAGTAAGGGGAGATGTTATCATGTTAATGTTAAGTTAGTTTTAGATACAATTATATTTAAATAAAAATCTAATATTAAAAAATATACGTCAACTTTAAATTTTGACTTTAAAATATTGTAATATTGCAATTTTATTTTCATTAACAAAACTAACAATTTTTTTCTTGGAAAAAAATTTAATAATATACATATCACTTTTAAAAGTTTAAAATAATGACAATTCATATTTTTAACTATGATTTATTAGACTTAATAGTCTAACTAATAGATCACATGGCCTTTTTTTATTATTTTATTTATTTATTTTTATTTTTTGGTTAATTTTAACCAAAATTGAGTAGAGTTTTTTAAAACTAAGTTGTTTAATATGTAGAATTCTAGTGCTCTAGGGGTTTTCAGGGCGTTGAATCCATCTATGCATTCAAAATTGTATTTTAAATGACAAAAGATACAATCTTGTTTGAAATTGTATTGCCAATAAAAAAATTTATAGTATGGATATCATATAGAAAACTAGAAAAAAAAATCATATTCCTAACTATATATTTCAAAACTTCATCTTTTTTTTTGAATTAATATTTTTGTTACTAACGCTGTTTTCCTAAATCATCTTCTATTGTTTGTTAGTGGCCTACCACATGGGGAACGTAACCATGCCCAAAAAGATAACAAATTCATAGAAAAAAGACTAGAATAGTCTGTAGGCTTCATAGGAGCCAACTAATTGTATTTGCCTAGAAAAATTATCATTATTTAAATGACATAGTGAATTTAAGCATAAAAAAAGTAAGTAGAAGGACGAGCATCAACCTCAATGGTTTTAGGAGCATAAGGACTAGGGCGGCTTGGTGTTGTTCCAAGGCCAACAACCTCCTTGATATATAGTAATCAAGCATTCATTTCCTTGAATTGCAATGCTAGATTATCCATAACTACAATAAATCCTCTTTCACATAGTTCTTATTCAACATGACCTTGCCTAGAAGAGCATTCGTGCACTAGTGATGATCAATGGTATACAAATACTAGTTTGGTTTATTGTGGGTGTGGCCAACATCTAGAACCCATGCAAATACAACATCCATCACCTTCAAGTGCAATAAACAATTATGTGCCCCTATTAAATTAGATTCAACATCATCTATCTATTTCTCTGATCAATGGAGGGATTTTCTCATGATAGAGTCATCGCCCATAAACAATCCTTGACACCTCCTTCCAAGCCCTTGCTTCCTCTGCCATGCCTGCAATGAGCTCTCTAGAAAACCACAATGAACACTCTTCATGTAGGTTGAAAGACTAGAACCAAGATCATATGTAGCTTAGAATGGTGTTGGAGGAGAAAAGAAGAAAACCAAAACTAGGGAAAGCAGTTGCAGAGAGTAGACACTTGCTAATGGCTTTGTTTATCTGTAGAAGAGTCAATGTAGAGACAGGAACAAGAAATCTTGAGTGGGAGAAAGCATTGACCATGGAGCTTCCTTAAAATCCTTGTAAATTTCCACAATAAAGGGGTTGCTTACATCAGTAGGATGGTAAGACGTTTATATTTGACATATGTTTACAATGTTCACCTAAATAGTATTTGAACCTAAAACCTCGAAGAACCAAAATCCTCGCTCACATAACCATCCTCAATCGAAATGCTTCACCTAAACTTATATAGTCTTTATTCAACTTAAAAAGAGATGAAACCTTTATTATATCTCTCAATGACCACTCATATGGATAAGGAAAAACAAACTTATTATATATATTTTTTGGAATTATATAAATTATTATCAATTAATTATAAAAAGAAATGAATATCGGAGTCGTCTAGCGAGGCGGAGGAATTGTCTGGACGGCTAAAAGTGGCCGGAATCCGGACAAAAAAAATTCAGAAAATCTTGTAGAGGTAGTGTTTGAATCGTGTTTTTGATGGTGGATATGGATTCAACACCATCAAAAACATCTAAGACAACTAAAATTTTGAAGTTTAACAACTATAACCTGGATTTACAAAAATCCTTGCCGGATTTTCTCTAAATATGACTGGAATTTCCATAACTTTCCGGGCAACTCCTCCGCCTCGTTAGACTACGCGAATGAATATCTTCATGCATAAGGCAAATAATGTGGCAAAAAATAAATTCCCTAGATAAGTGGTCCTCCGTTGGAATGTAAGCCATAACGTGTAAAGAAATCCTTGAATAGTTCTTACCTTCTTTTGTCTTCATCATTAGTAATAATAATAAGTTTTTGTTAACATGTCGTGAACCATAGAATTGAGCTTCTCATGCCATAAGATTAACACCTTTAATGTTTTATGGTTTTTATCATGTTTAATAAGATTTATGAGTGCATTTTAATGTTTAAATGTTATTTAATTTTTTTCATATATTTTTATGAATTTTTATTTAAAATTTAATTTAAATTTTAAATTTTATACCTACAATTATTTTAATATTTTTATGCATTTAAAAATATAATATAAAATAACCACTAAATATTATATCACTAAATTTCAAAAAATTAAAATAAAATAATTAGATTTTTATTTTTATTTTTAATGAATTTTTACTTTTTATTATATTTAATGAAAAATGAGTTGTCTTTAGTGAGAATTTTTAAAAAGTTTTTTTCATAGATTTTTATGGTCTAATTTTCTCTAAAATCCAACAGGAATTTTATTGGAATCATAAGTTTGGATGGGTAACCCCTGCAATATCAAATTTCCCTAGGGGGGTTTTTCAAGGAATTGAATCCATACATACAATCAAAACCTAGTTTAAATAACACAAATCAAGATTTCACCTCAAATTTTTCCGCCGGATTCCGGCACCAGAAAATCCAAAAAGTTGCTAAAAAGACAACTCCTATGAAAAATATATAATAATAATATAATATTATAGTCAAATAGTAAATTGGTGTATGATACCTCATGCTTGTAGGACAAGAAATTCCTCTTCCAATATATATATATATATATGGATGAAGATAGCTATTTTTATCGAGAAGGTATATTTTAAAGGAGGACTTTTCCCAATACCTATCAACTAAAAATATTGGTCAACCAATACCATTGGTTTCATTAAATAGCTTGCCACATCATCTCTCCACCTATCCATATGTCATAGTGTATCCCTTTGTCATAGTTTGTCGAGTCAATTTGCATATGTTGATATCATATAAACCCTCTGAAATTCAATAGGGATGGTGTGTATTTTGTTTTGGAATTGAATCGACAACTAGTCAGTAGTGAATATATTAGGTGCTATATGGTTTATTATGCAAGAAGAAACCTACGAAGCATATGAGAACGATGGAGAAGTTTAGGTTTTGAGGATATGTGGGGGTTTGGACCTAGCCATGTCTTCTCGAGCCATGTTTCCAGTGCTATGCCACTTGCTTGCTTCTTGTTTATTCTCAGTTATCACTTATCCCATGTGAACGTCCACTTTATCAAACAAGATCATCATTGTTCCTCTTTCCATTTCTTTTCCTGTATCTTTGTTTTATTCATTAATCAGGGCTTGATTTGGTTAGGCCCAATGTCATTATTGAGGGGGCACCCCTATCCCACCTTCCATTTCTTTGTGTACTTACGGGGGTGATAATCGTTTTTTCCCACAACCTAGCCCTCAAATTTTGTTAACATGTTTTAAATTGTGGGAAAAAGGAAGTGATGTTTCAAAAGGTTTGGAGATTAGGATTTCTTTTCCCAACATATGATATTGACCATTAAAAAAAAGGAAAATATCAAGGCAAAATGCTAAAAAATATTCCTTTTTGGCATTTTGGGAATTTGTCTTTATATTCAAAATAAAATGTTAAAGGGTTGTTTTACATGGATTCTACTTGACTTTAAGTGACTAAATTTGAAATGGGTGATGGCAATAAGTGTAGTTGGAGATACTTATGTTAAGAAGAGAACAATGGACGGTGATTGATATTCAAGATAGTTTCAAGCTAAGCATATGTTGGTAATTCATTAAATTAATTTGAGTGGTTGAGTGTAGTGGATTCCTTTTTATACTATTACATATTATTATTCACAAAACACAAACAATCACAAAAATGTACATCCACACTCACAAATAATTTAGAAGAGGAAAAATTAATTTGGAATGAAATCTTAATATAGAGATGCATCTTTGACATGTAACATCATATACAAAACAACAATGAACAATAACAAACTCACAATGCTTGATGTTGAAGCTCTCAATGATGTTGTCATGGAATAAAAGATGATGTTATCACATCAACCCAAAAATTTACGTTTTAAAAGAATAACCATAAATGAAATTATATGTAACTTCACTATTACTAAGAGAGTAATATTAACTTAAAACAAAGATTTATTATTTATTACTTGGTATTATAGGTATGATTATAAAAACGCAGTCTAATTAATAGACGAAATGACTTTTTTTGGCTCGAATCCAACAATATCATTTTGAGCAAGATTGTTATTTTTTGTTGTTTAAAATGCATAAATGTATTCAACACCCTAAAAACACCCTATGACACAAACTTTTGCACATTAAACTGTAGATAATATGTATGTAGGTTAACCCAATAATGCAATATAAATCAAAGCAGAATAATATAACCTATTGCTACTATCAAAGTTTGCGGAAGCTTAAAGATCGAGCTGAACACATATAACCATAAGAAGAAGAATCAATGCACAATACACATGAAAATACTTTGGGGAAAGCCTCAACTAAAAACTCCACTATCTGTATTATCATACAAGGTGGAAATACATAGGAATTATACAAAGCCTTAGCTCTCACAGCTAGCCAACTCTCAGTACAATCCTCATAGATGCTCACAAGCAATCTTGGCTTTCTCAAGCCTTCCTCTCTGTCCTCCAAGCTCCTATTTCCTTGCGCTATTCCTCTGGGATGATTATCCTTTACCAAGTGGAAAACCAATCTCACACACTGTCAGAACTACGCAATCCTCACAGAATAATTCCTTCTGCATGCATGAGTTTTATTTATAAGAAAACACATGCAATTGATAGTACACTGTCCTTGACATTTAACTCAACTGGGTCTTTCTCAGAATATACATGCATGAGTTTCTGATGAGGGAATCTTCAGTTAACTGGAGTACACTAGTTGAGTGCATGCATGCATCAACTGAATATTAACTCTCTGTTAGTTCCTCAAGCAATTTGGAACTAATTTAACTGGACTTAACTCAGTAAACTGAGTTAACTAATTAAAACTCAAATATAACTCAATCTTATCTCCTTAATTTAAGGGATAACTCTTGCATGACTTCAGAAAGACTTCTAACTTGAATTTCTCCAACTAATTAATCCAAAATGAATTAATTAATTATTTCCAAGTAGTTGTTAAGACTAAATTCGATTTTAATTCACAATTTAATTCAAGGACAAATTAAATTGGAATATTCTTGTTGCCACATTTCAACACTCAACAATGTAAACTTTGAAACGAGAACTAATACTGTTACCTGTTTCGTAGAGATAGCAAAAAAATGCCCTAATTTTGAAAAGGGGTGATGCAGAACACATATGTTTTTTTTAGAGCATAGTTTTTGGCACTTTATTTTATTTATTTATTTATTTTTTATGTACATTACGTTTTAGAATGGTAGTGATTTTCATGCTGATTTAAAAAAGTGAGTATTT
>APFE030857155.1:0-10394 GCA_000404065.3 Pinus taeda
GCCCATCCCATTATTTCATTATTACCTTGGGTACCTCCCTCGGTACCCCATATTACCCCCCCTAGGTATGTAACAAAGAGTTAATAGTGGCATGATATTGCTTCCATGGAAAGGTAAGTGTTGAGGAGAGCTATATTGTTGGTGATATCATTGAGAGTAGTGTCAATAAAAACAATATTGTGATAGTATTATGATAGTTAAACAAAAGAAGAGGTAGTGCAACAGGGTTATTGGCAATAGTAGTTGGGAAATGATTACAGCAATGTGTGGAATGGTTGATCAATGTGACTAGTGTGATATATTGTATTATTTATATTCTATTGTTAAAATTGGCAACTAGGGCCAAACTTCATGTGGGTCATCTTATTTATGGTAGATGATATTTTTCTTGGATCCCTCTCACCGAGAGGTGTAGGATTGATCTAAAGATCATACGATTTCGATAAGTATTCATGGAGTTATGAATTTATTTGTGTTATAAGACAATTTGTCAATGTTGGCCAGCAACCAAATAAACCCCACATGTTCTCAACGTTTTAGTATAAAAGGAGATGACTTGAGAGTCATTTCACACACACTTCTATCTTGATTTATCTCCACGTGTCTTGGGTTTTAGTGGAAGAGAAATCTAGGAGTGGAAGCCCTAGATGTTGGAAGAAGAGAGCCTTCCTTAGACACACATGGAAGGGTGCCCTAGATGTAGATGGAAGGCTACCCTAGACACACATGGAAGGCTGCCCTAGACACAGATAGAAGGCTGCCCTAACATAGACCTAAAGCAACCCTAATGCTGGATGCCCTAATGCAATCCTAAGGTCTAAAATATAGTGCGAATTTGGAGCAAAGAAGAGCTGCAACTCTTAGTCATTGCATGAGGCAAGAAGGATGACTTGAGGTGACACATTGGAGCAGTCTTACAGTGCAAATCAGGCTGCAGACTAGTCGTGAGTTTCATGATTGTTTTATGCATGATATTGGGGTGTATATGTCTAATTATAGGGACGCAGTAAGGGACTATTACAATAGTTGTTGGGAGAGAAAGGACCTCCTAACTAAGCTACGGTCATCTCAAGGACATTGAGGCAAACAAGGGTATTCTCCCTATACGTTAGGCTTGTTGGTGTTCCCTAACCAGTCAAGTACATGCAAAAACCTTAGGTAGAAATCAACAGTGGCATGCAATGAATTGATGGTTGTTTGTGGACTGATAGTTAGATGCATGGGACAGCAAGGCAACTAGTACAATAGTGCTAATATATGGGACAACAAGGTACATAGTGCTGTCAAGATATATGGGACAACAAGGTACATATTGCTGTATAGATACATGGGACAACTGTGACATGGAAGCAAAGGCACATGGACAACAATAAGCATTGAGACAACAACAAGACATAGTGCTGCAATAACAATTGGGACAATAGCAAGACATGGTGCTGCAATAGAAATTGGGACAACAATATGGTAAGAAAGGTTCAACAAGCACATGGTGGCAAAACAAGGTGCAACAATGGCACATGAGGGTACATGATGCAGTATAGTGATGGGTACTTTCATGATTGATGAAGCATGATATGATGCAACATTGTGATGATGGGTGCAACATGGTGCAACATGGTGAGGTGTAGCATGATGACGAGATGCAACACGATGATAGGTGAAGAAGTCACCTTGGAGAATCAGTTGAAGCAACATGTCTTCAATTGATCTCATGTATCATCTTCTTAGAGATGATCTATGCTCTTATCTAGATAAGTCAAAGTGTTGATTTCTGTTGTAAATGTACTCTCTCTCTCTCTGCTGAACTATTGAAGAACATATAAGAAGAATTGATCAAGGGTTTCCCCACATTGGGGTTTTTCCCTGTCTAGCACCACATCTTGTGTCCTCTTGTGTGCTTGTCTTATGTGATTTATGTTTATGTTCTATTTGTAGTTTACTTTAATTCGGATGTGATTGCTGATCTGGAAAAGATATTGAGCTAACTGTGAAAATTGAAATAAATTGCTCTAAGCATAGAGCATACCTAAAATTAACATCTATATTTAGGGTGGCATGATAGTGCAAGGAAGTGAAGTATCCTCCAAGTTGGAGCTTAGAACACTTCTAGGTGATAGGGTGGTGCTAGGGCAGCAGATTGATGCTAGTAGGGTGTTGGAGCATCCTTCTAGTTGGCACTAGTAAATTAGAGAGTTAGAGTTTCCTTCAGGTTGGAGCCTATAAATTAGAGGGTTGATGCCTCCTTCCAGTTGATTCTAGATAATCATGGAAGATGGTGCTTCCTATTGATGTAATATTTAAGACATATATTAAAAGCATTCTATGGTTTTCTCCCATTTGGGTTTCCACTTAAAAATATCTTGTGTACTGGATATGATTTTATTAATTGTTGAATGGTGTTTTTAATATTTAATGTTTATTTGATATGATTAAAATGTTAAAAAGTTCCTAATATTGATTCACTCCCCTCTTAGTATTGGTGATTATTCCAACAACTCTTCATTATGTTCATTCATTTGAATAAGAATACTTGCAATACTTTCATGAGAAGCAAAATAAAACACAATGAAATATTTAGAATAATCAAGAATGACCAATATTAGTGACCTTATGATAATGTCTTTGACATTTCTGAAAGATGACTTGGCATATTCATCCCATTTGAAAGGAGCATATTTCTTCAATAATATGGTCATTATCTTGTTAATTTCTACGAAGTTAGGAATGAATCTTCTAATAAAATTGATCTTCTCAAAAAATGATTGGAGAGATTTCTGGTGTCTTGGTGGAGAAATTTATTTAATTCCTTTGAATCGCTTAGGATCCACCCTTACACCTTCTTTTGAATCAACATGGAAAAGCAAGTTTCCCTTGGTGGCCCCCAAAATTGTCTTCTTTGGGTTGAGTGATATATGGTATTGCCTGCACCTCTCGAAAACTTGTCTAAGATGAGATATGTGGATTTCCCTTTTCTTGGAGTATACTATCTAATCATATTGAATTTTTTTAATGATTTTCGTCATTATGTCTCTGAAAGCATAATCCATGTCTCTTTGAAATGTAGCACCTGCATTAATTAATCCAAAGGGCATTGTTTGGTACTCATAAGTACCGCAAGGTGTGACAAAAATTGTCTTGTGTTTACCATCACTATTTACTCACACTTGGTTGTAACCAGAGAAACCATCATGGAAATACGTCATCCCAGCCTTAGCGATTCTTTGTAATAGAAGTTTCATATTCGGAAGCAAATAATTATCCTTGACAAATGACATATTAAAATTTTTGAACTCAATACATAATTTGATTTCTCCTGACTTATTTATTACCATCTCAAAGTTAGATAGCCATGTAGAATATCTCATGGGAACAATAATATTTGCATTAAACAATATTTTTAGTTCCTTTTGTACCAACAACAATAACTTGGGGTTAATTTGTTTGAGCTTTTGAAAATAAGGCTTAGTCCCTTCCTTCAAAGGTATGGCACGCTAAATAAAATCTTCTTGATCAGTCTCCAAGTCATTGTAAGACCATGAAAACACATCTATGAACTCATGCACCAATTATTTAATGGCCTTTCTCTCTTCTTTAGTTGTAGTTTACCCTTCCTTTTAATTTTTGGATTTTCAGATGAACCAATATATGACATGATCAAATTATTCTAGTTTGATGTTCTCCTTCTTCCCTTTATACGAATCTTTTCACTTGAACAAGTATTCCAATGGAGTAAGACCAACTGAAATATTTTTATATAATAATTGAACCATTGAATCTTCCTCTAACCAATTGAATTGATTCTCAAATAATTCCTGGAGATTGCTCATAAATCATAGAATCTTCTCATTTTCTTGAAAGAATTGCAATGCATATTATTATTTGGAATGGAGGGCCTATATATGACCTCCGACTTCCTATCTTATAAATTATAAATAGGTTTGTTTGTTTGTTTTGTTTTGTTTTGTTTTGTTTTTTTGTTTTTTGTTTTGTTTTTTTGTTTTTTGTTTTTGTTTTTTGTTTTTTGTTTTGTGTTTTTTTTTGTTTTGTTTTTTTGTTTTGTTTTGTTTTGTTTTGTTTGTTTGTTTGTTTTGTTTGTTTGTTTGTTTTTTTGTTTTTGTTTTTGTTTTTTTTGTTTTTTTTTGTTTTTTGTTTTTTTTTGTTTTTTATATAAGATACAACAACTAAAGAGTTAACCTTTTGATTACATACCCTTGACACTACTTGTAAGGATAAGGCATGAAATCCTTTAGTAGCATCAATCACAACTTGCATGTATGTCTTTAACCTATCATTATTGCAAACAAAGTTTCCTTTCACTTGAAGTGCAATGAGGTCAGAATATCCTATAATCCTTAGCAATTTGATATTCATTTCTTTAGTGAAGCCCGTACCATTTAATACAGTTTCATATTTAGCAATATTTGTAGTAACACCAAATTCTAAATGAAATGATTAACACAAAATTTTACCTTTTGTTGAGGTGAATACAATATCTACACCATTCCCCATTTTTTTATGATGAACCATCAAAATTCATATTCCATATGTTATCAATGCCTTTCTGAGGTGGATCACGTATGGCCATGACAATGTAAGAACCAAATCCATCATCACTAACATCTTCAATAAAGCATGTTATTTTCTTTCTTGCATCTTCAACATGCTCATTTCATAAGCTCTCCCTATGAAGTGCCATGTATGCATCTTCACCAATGGGAATGGTGGCATAAGTTGAATCCAATCAAATATTTCCACCTAGATGTGAAGCCCATTGCTTGGAAATAGTCATGCCCCAAGTGAGAGGAGCATCAATTATGACTATGTCCATTTCCATATACTTGCCTAGGAATGTGGTAAGGGTAACCTATAAATCTTTAATCAAACTGATGACTAAAACTTCATACGAATACAATTCACAAATGTTTCTATAGATCCTATATGTGCTTTGGCTCCATCTCTTCATAACATAAAATTTCATGATGTTCATTGATGCTCCTAAATCTAACATACAATTATGAAAAATCCAATCAGTGACTATTGTTGAAATATAGAAAGGTCGATGTGTTGAATTTGATGCCTTTATACTAATTGATGTTTGTAGAATAATGTCACCATCTTCCCCTTCATATGTACTTGGAAGTAAAGACTTTTGTGCATAAAACCCTAATTCTTTCCCATCTCTTTCTTGTAATAAGGATTCATTATTAGTTCTTTCAAAGGCATTGGGATCTTTGAATTATCATCCCAAGAAGTAAGCAATTGTTTCTTTGACAAGGACTCTTTGGAATTTATTCTTTTAACTTCTTCAACTTTATTTTGGATTTCAAACTACTCTATTTATTTTCAAGGTTTGGATGATTCCCCTTTATTAGGTTCCCTCCTCCTACTATAGATTTTAGCCTTGAACATTCTTGAAGCAACTTGACGAGCCCCAATATTACAACAAGAATGTTGCAATTCCTAAGGTGATCAAATTTATTTATATATCTAGAGTTTGCACAAACTTAAGAGGTATCAATACTATATGTACAATACACAAGTTTTCTACTTAGGCTGATATGATGTAGTGAAGAGAAGTTAAGAGGCACACATACCACTATGCTACATGAAATACAAGAAGAATTTAATAGATGGAAAGCATACCTATTCTATTTTATAGGGAAGGAAATGACTGAAATAGAACATATTACATCACTAGAATTTGAAATGAAGAAATGAAACCTTGATATCATTTAATGAAAGTAAATGAAAGAAAGAATTTGTAATCTATTTTGCAGAAATAAATGATAGAATGAAATCCCAATCTAATTTTAAGAAAGTAAATATATGCTATTGTGGGAAAGGAAATGATTGAATTAAACTATGTTACACTTGTAGTAGACAAACAAAATGCTCAAGAATGTTGAAGGTAAATCAATCTTATCCTATCTAACAAATAGCAAAAGTAGTATAACCTATTTGCATAAATGAAACTACAAAAATGAAAGAAAAGTACCTAAGGGTATCTGGTCCTCTAAAACTCATCTTCAAGAATTAAACGAAGTTCTTGAGTGATGAGGAGTGAAGGAAAAATTTTTGATGCAATTATGGAGGATATTTGAATAAATCTGTGTATTGCTACAAGATGCCTTGTTTTGCTACAAGAAGCCTGTTTTGCTATAGGAAACATCTTAGAGAAATTTTATGGAGTCTAGGAGAAATTCAAAGGGTGTAATGGGCGATTGAAGGTTGTGGAAGGGTGAGAGGGGCCTCACCAAGATCAAGTAAACTAAATGAGCTAGGTTATGCATGGGAGAAACAAGGCTAGAAGTTTCATGTTGCTCGGTTAGGCAGTTTTAAGCAAGTTGACAAGTTGTAGAAATGAAGAGTAGTGAAGGAAAAGGTGATTATGTGAATGATGAAAACACATGAAAATAATTCTAATTCAACCTATAAAAAAATATACCCCATTCACAAGAAAAGTACATGTTGAGCTGATTAAAAACAAGATGGTTAAACAAATATCAGATTACTAATTGCAGAAAACAAAATGAGAGTGGAAAGGATGAGTTGAATTTATAATGGAAAATAATATTGCATAAAGAAAACTATTTTTTTGCTTATCATCAAAAGGTACACAACGAAGCTTCAGTAAGGAGCTCACTTATAAACCTTGCAAAGACAATTATTTTCTCATGAATACGATTTGTAGACAATCACAACTATATTAGATGTATCCAAAGGAAATGTACAAAGGAAGGGCCTTGATCACTTGGGTTGGTCCCTAACCTAAGGAGACTCAGATCCCTTGAAGAAAAGTTAGCCTAAGACCAAATATTTTTTTTATTAACCTCAAAAAATGTATCTACATGCAACATAACAACTGAAATAATAGGAAAAAGTCTCCTGATTGAATAATCACTACATTTCCTCTAGAATTTGAATCCTATTGAGCTTCTAGGCTCTCTTATTTATACAAAAAGTGGCTTAGGGGTAGCCTCCTTGAAGGGAGGAATGATTCCATCCAAAACTCCTAAAATTGTGGATAAGGTTCCCAAGTGTTCTTGTAGCCACAATAAAATAATAACTTCTCATGAGCAAACTGAGTTGTGATTAACATGTAGCAAGGAACAAGCCTCCATGATTCTCTCTTACTAGTCTCTAACATGATGTGCATAATAAATCCTCAATATCCTGCAAATTTAATGTATTATTCCACAAGATATAGAAAATATCTCCCAACCTTCCTAAGAACACATTATAGTTTTACAAATACATTATCAAGTGTAGAAGGAAAAGCTTAAACATGGCAAAGGATGTTTAGATGGGCCTTAAATTATACCTATTGGGGAGGCCCATCATGCCCCCATACTGAAAATGTTTCTCATTGTTTGAGAAACCTAGTCATCTAATTGCACCTCATTCATTGTCGTGGTGGCTTCCATGACATCCCAAGTTGTCTCAGAAGGGGTGGCCTCTTCTGGGTGAAATCCTACATTGTTTTCAATCTCATATCATTACCTGCTTTCCTATGTATTATTCTCTTGTAGGCCCAATAATAAAGGGAGATTAAACTTGAGCCCAATCCAATTGAATCCAAATATTTGGACTATTATTTTATATAGAGGTGTTGTACCCAATACATTCCTCAACCTCTCTTTTGAATGATATTCCCTTATTCTCAAACTATGTGGCAATATATTCCACCTTCTTTGGCATGATTGCAGGCTCTCATCTCCCAACTATTTGAAGGTATCATCAAAATGAAGGATTTCCCGCTCGTGTTTTTTCTATATAGACAACTACCTTCTATGGATCTTATGTTTTGAGCCTATGGTTAGCAATGATGAGACAAGGCCCTTATAGTTATGCCATGATCCATAAAGGTTATTATATCACTTTGGCCATGATTCATTTTATTTATTCTACCTTGGTCTCCTCATGGGTCAACCACGAGGGTAAAGTCATCAATTGCGCATCACCTAGTTAAGGGTTAGGTCCCACACATTTATATAGGGCATTATTAAATTGTGCATATGAATTTCTACCATCTTAGCCCTATCTTCAATGGTACAACTAAGGAAAAATCAATGAATTTTTTGATGTTTTGGAAAGAAAGGGAGCCTTTTTGGGTCAATGCTTTAGTTTGAAATTGGCACCACTAGTCTTTGAGGAACATAGTGTATTTGTTTTATGGATGTCTACAGTGTATGGTTTCCATGGAAAAACTAGCCATGGTTGCAATTTGTTCCTCCTTTTCCTGTAGTTGGGCCTTAAACATTTTATTCTCCTTTTGCAGGTGGTCCCTTATATTTTCTTCCTTGAACCTGAGTTCATCCATCTTGCCCCCCATACTTCTTCATTTTCTCCTCATTAATAACCACGTCTTCAACCCATTTTGATTTGGCAATTTTCATATATCTGTGAGCCTTACCCCTCTCATTCTCTAATTCAAAGAATAAATGGACTGCAAAGTGGGTAAGGAGTATCTTTCCTGCCTTGATCCAAGCATAGTAATATCCAAGGTCTAGTTGCAGATTTGGTTCCCATAAGTTAGGATTTTGTTACCCACAATTCCTTCATGTAGCTATTGTGTTTCTTCCTGTAGCTTCACAATTTCTTCTTATAGCTTCCCAATACTTTCTTTTAGCTCTACATGTACTTCTTGTAGCTTCTTTGTTTATTCCTATAGCTCTATAAGTCATTCCTTCAACTTAGTGAATTGTCTTGGAAGCATTTATCCCTTCGTATCTAGCCTCTTTTTTAGAATTTGACATTGTTTTCCCTTCACAGACTTGGAGGTTATTTCCACATCTTGTTTCTTTGCTTTATTAGGTTCCTCCTCTTTTTGAATAACTAATTCTTCATAAGTGATGGGAGTTGGAAAAGGAGGTTGAGGATTCCCTTTTATGATCTTAGTACTCTTCCTCCTTTTGAAGTACATGGGAGCTTGCATTGGTTTCCTTTCTTTAGTTTTGGTTAGGGTACTTAAAGCTGTTAGAGTTGCAACAATCTACTCTTCTATGTTCCCTTTGGAATTGCTTCGATTCTCGTTTTCTTTAGTGTCCTAAATGATGTTCCAGTGGCCTCTTGGGTCTTTTGTCCCTCTATGTCTTGTCAAATCAAGATTGGATAGCTCCTCCTTAGGCACTTCTATCCCTGAATCTGCCTCAACTTGTGTCTCTAAACGTTCTTCTTCCTTCTCCACTTCTTCTTCTTATTTTCTATTTTATTCTTATTCTTTAATTTTATCTTCCTCTTCCTCAATTTCCCCTTCTATGTTTTCTTCTTCTAGTTCTATATGAGCTTTGGCTTAGGTCTTTAGAAAGGCATATCTATCCATATCTATAAAATCAACCCAAGGAATAAGGTTTTGGAGGCCTTCTTAAACATTGATTAATATCAAAATTATCATCCCATGGTGTGATAAGTATTGGTGTTTTATCCCTTTCATCCTCAGAATCATTTTTTTGATTGACTGAAGAAGTAAATGAGGGATGCTTAGCCTTTCTTGGATAGGAACATTTGTTTGAAATACAAGTTGATAACACAATATGAATTGTTATGCATACACAATATTGAATCTCCCTTCACATAAGATTTATTTTAGAACATAGTAGGCTACTTGATCCCAAGGGTAGGGAAATATTTCTCTCCTTACTCAATTTTTTTCTTCTATGGGGTTTTCATCCTAAAGAAAGAAGTATTTAGTTGTTGTAGTGGCCTCACATTTTCCCTCTTTGTTCCAACTTATAACTATTGGAAGCATGGTGAATTTATTGAAAAAATCCTCATTTAAATGAATGGCAAGGCCTCTAGATATAGTGATGGAATCATGACCCTCTGGTTGTTGGAGGTTCAAGGCAAATTCTTGGGAATTTTCATCATCAAAACTCTTAAATTTTTCGAAAAAATATAACCACTGAAAATTTAAAAAAATGTTCCTGACATCAGGGTGCTGATAAATTCTAGAGGGATCTATGGATTCCCTTCAATTTAATCCCCCCTGATGGTTTCAATAAAACTTTTACTAGAGCGGGACAAGGAATTTCCATTATTTGCTATAGGTTTATGAAATTTTGTATGTAATGGAGGTTATTGAGACAAAGGAAAAATGGAAAGTCTATTCTATAATGCCGAGGAGAGAGGAAAATTCAAAATGTAGCTCAAGACACTCTATTAGTTCATCCTATTATGTACTCAACAATTCATCTTTCTCCCTTACTGAAATTAAATTTACGACAATTATAGGGTATTCTTCTAAGAATTGAAAGGGTTCTTCAATTCCTTACACCAAATTATGGAGAATAAAATTTGTACTTACCCCTTTCTTGATGATTATCCTCTATTCCTTAGGATTGGATGGGAATAGTGTCTAAAATCGGTCTTCTTGTAGCATCCTATAACTTTCCTAT
>APFE030857157.1:0-15505 GCA_000404065.3 Pinus taeda
TGTTCAATATGTCAAAGGAGGGACTGAAAACCAAGCAAAAAATCAAAATAAGGCTATACTGCAATGATTAACACTCAAACAAGGATCAATGTGGGCTATAATAGAGAGGCAAAGCGTTGGGGTGTAGACTGTCAAAGCAACAAAAGCGTTGATAACACAGGTTTCTAATGGAGCAACTACTTTGGGGCGCAGGCTATCAGTTATAGACAGTGTGCTAGGCCTGGAGTGGATGAAAACACAAAGAAGAGGCCATGCCAAGCTTTTACATAGATATACCAATGACCAATGATTGTTTGAACAATACTAATTAGCAAAGAATTGTAGAGAAAATAAGCAAAACAAAAAAAACCACTAACAGAAATTATAATCCCCAATATGGTTGCCAAGTTGTTATATGGAAAATTCTCCGTTGTAGACAGAGGAAAACACCCTAGACCTAGTTGCTAGCCTAGTAACAACAAGGGGGAAAGCACACTTGTATTCCTTTAGATAAATTAACATGAAGAAGGAGGAGGACTTACTTGGATTTAGAAGTCTCTTCCTCCTCACTTGAACTCTTTTTCTCCCCCTCCAAGTGCTTCAATCTATACCTGTAACATAAGCAAGACAAGAAAACACTACAGAAATGATTAGACCTGTGATAATTCCTACATTCAATGAATCATAAACATTGAAATACAACTACAATCATATATGGTATAAGTGTATAAGGAAATAAGAGAAATTTGCGTTCAATGGATTAGGAGAAGTTACAACCTAGTAATCAATGACTTGTAGATGTCTCCCCAAGCTAATGTGCTCCTTCCTTTGTCTCAAGGCAATGTCCAATCCTCCACCCAAAGAGTATAAGTGATATGTCTTTAAGCTTAATCCAACAACATAAGGATGCAAGGAAGGTCCTCCAAATCCAACCCAGAGCTCTTAGAAAAGGGTAACTTCATAGGATGAAATGGTAGTTTTAGGTTTTACCAATCTAGGCTTCAGCTCCATGAAAGGTGGGAAATTAGCTTAAGAGATGAAGGTAATCCCATGATCATAAGAGTTCAAGGTTGTTTTTTATAGTAAATGGTTGAAATTGCTTAAGAAGAATCTAGAAGTGGAATCTTCGAGATAAAATGTCTCTTTTTCTATAAATCCAGAGCCAACACACTTACAGTAATTAGGAAACTGCGCTAGCAACACTTTTGCCCAGTTCTAGAACTTCTCTAGGACACAAGGACACAGTGATGGTACCTATGCTGGCCCTAGAAGTGAGGATTTTGACCTCAATTTCCAATTTGTCTTGTATTTCCAGAAAGAGAATGATTAAAGCTTTGTGGGGGATCATTGCAAGCTGATAAAGGATGATGATTAACCCGGTTTATATGCCATTAGGTCTAGCATAACAATATAACTTCTCGAGTATGCCTAAAGTAACCCAAGTAATATATTATTAATATAATATATATAATATATATATATTATATATATATATAATTATATATATATATTATAGTATATATATAATATAATAAGACGCGTGTCCTAGACGTGTCTTGTTATGAAGGGGTCTTGTCTCGATGTGGGACACTGAAGTGAATCTCGAATTTGTTGTGTGTCCCCGCCGTGTCTCGTTTCCGTGTGGGCCAACTATAAACAAACGGTTGTAAGGCATTCGATGCCGATGACATTCAACAGTGTTCAATCCTTCTTACCCGTCGCGCTATAATAATATATATATAGGTATATATATATATAGATATAATAGAATCAATATGTTAGTATACCAATATCATTCCGCGATACAAATTTAGTCACACATATGACTTCGTTTTAGATTCCTACATGTATAATTTGGTAATTGTAACATTAGCATACATATTAAAGTCATTCAAAATTTTCTAGCAAGAGCCGTGAGATCCTACTAGCAATGGCTATGATTAAAATATCGCATAACGATAGATATATATAGTAATAATAAAATAAATGACAAAATAATTACCCATAAGATAATTGATTAATAATTATATGAAATTATATTTAAATTAAACTAAATTACCAATTAGTTTTGAAAAGAAATTTAGTTCAAAAGGACGTGTCTTTAGGCTTGTGGCCAATCAACTCATATAAAGGAGAACTGCCCAAGCCTTGTAAAATCATCGTCAAATATTGAATAATAAATATATATTGTTATACACAAATGTGTCTTCATTTGGTAAATTACAGTGAGCAAGAATTACTCACTTCAAATCCTCCCGCCTATGCTGATTTATTCATCCATCCCACACCTCCCTCACATTCTCAACACCCTCCCACCGCGTTGTATCCCTCGTTCCCTACATGTCAGTCCCTTACCATAATCTGCACCATGCTCCACGTCCGTTGTGACCACCTTCCCATTCTGCATCGACCCCACGTTTCGATGTGATCACCTACATTGGCACCGACCCTCCGGCACCTCCCTGTTTGCATAGCATTCCACCTTTGTTGTGACCATCGGCTCTCCCGACAAAACCTTGTCCATCGTCAACTACACTGTCTCGTTTGTTCGTCACCGCACCCCTCCCCCCCCTCTTGGTCCTTGTTCGCCTAACTCAGCCCGACCATGTCTTGCCTCAGGACACATGAACTAATGTTGTCGAGGTCAAACGTCACTCGGTCATTTCCACGTGGTGAAACACCAACTTGATCAAGAGTCGTACTGGTTTTTATTAATATGATTTTTTCATTTAAAATGTAAGCATACATATAGTATTGGTTAATTTGTTATTTAAGATATATATTATGTAATTAGGTTTCAAAATTAATGTAATTAGTTAATAATATTAATGAATTAGTTAATTAGTTAAATAATAATTAGTTAATTAATAATTTTATTATGAAATAATAATATAATATTAATATTAAAAAAAATGGGTCTATTAAGAAAAAGAAGAACAAAATGGAGAGTAGGAGTGAGACGATGCAAGTTCAAAGAAATTTCAAGAAGAACTTGATAGAATTCACAAGCACCTTCACAGTGTCGAAAGAAAGCAAGATGAATTCGGGAAAGAACAAGAAAAGATAATTAGTAAGCAAGACCAAATGGAAAATAATATCAAAGAATTGAAAAGCATGATGATGCAGTTTATGGGATGAGCCAATCCACCTTTTAATCCCTCAGCCACACAAAGTCCTAAGACTCCAGAAGGTGAAACTTTTCCAAGTCCTGAATTTTCGTCGATGCACAAAAAGTCATGAATACCGCATATACAATTCAAAGGAAGTTAGTACTATACAAAGTTTACCAAAAAAGACTACCTCAAAATTAAAAGAGAATTACCTAAGTACGATGGTAAGGACCATAAGGGTGCCATTGTATGGGTAAATAAAATGGAAGCCATGTTCAGAGTAAACCTGCCAATAGTGTAACAAGAGAAGGTCATGACCGCATCTAACAACCTAGAAGCTGAAGCATATGATTGGTTCCTATGGTGGTCCAACAGATGTGTGGCTCGTTCGTACAATTGGGAAAATTTAAAAAACGTGTTGCTCAAAAGATTCCATGACGAAGAAGAAGACGATGTTTACGAAAATTTGTTCACCTCAAACAAAAAGGATCTATAAGCGAATACACCCACAAAGGGGATTCTCAGACGAAGAACTGTTAAAAATGTATCAATGTGGCCTTAAAGAATATATCTAGGAAGAATTAAAACTATATAAACCCAAAACCATTGAAGAAGCTAGACATGAAGCAACAATTATTTAGTGAAAATATGAGCTCCATAAAACACCCTATGCATGTAATGAAAAATCAAACAACTACTCAAAAGGGAAGTCAAGTAAGTCATCTTCAGAAAACACTAGTAAGTACATTCCACCACCGATGTGCGATGGAGGAAAACAACAGTTGATTTTTGAAAAGAAAAAAGATGGCAAATGTTGAACATGCGGTGATAAATATTCTCCAAGCCATAGATGCACTACGCAAAAACTTTACAAATGTGAAGCAGAACAAGAAGAGGAATCTCCAGAGGATAGCTCTGATGAAGAAAATGAAGAAAACGAGACCCCTAATCTAGATCCAAAAGAAGAGAATATGCCAATAATTTATCTAGCAGTTATCACAAGGATAGCCTAACCACAAACATTGAAGCTTAAAGGACATATCAAGAAACAAAATGTTATCATTTTAATAGATTTAGGAAGTACACACAACTTTATAGATGTCAATGTCGCAAAAAGACTAAACATTCTTTCCTATCCTGTAGCATATTTAAAATTTGTTGTGGCAGATGGAAAACGAATAGATGGAGTAGAAAAGTGCCATCAAGTTAAAATGCAACAAAACAAATACGAAATAGAGTCAAGTTTTTATACGATTCCCTTAGGAGGTGTAGATGTCGTCTTAAGAGTACAATGGTTGTAAACATTAGAGACATATTCTGCAAACCACCAAAAATAGTTCATTAAGTTCAAAATGGATGGAAGGAAGTACAAGTTGTTTGGATTCCAATCCCCAACTACCCAAGTCATTTATGCTCAGCAAATGAAGAAGCTTATATGCAAAGGAGCTCTAGTATTCGTCACACAATGCCAACAGTTGGAGTTATTATCAATGGAAGGAGTCCACTAGGAATCTGAAGTTACAACCTTAATCCATAAATATGACAAGGTATTTCAAGAATTACCGATGGAATTACCTCCTGAGAGGAAAATTGAACATATCATTGAAGTCAAACCGAATTCGACACTGGTAAATGTAAAACCATATTTCTACCCCCATCATCACAAAACAGAAGTAGAAAGACTGATACAATATATGTTAAAGCATGGAGTCATTACAAAAAGTAGAAGTCCATATGTTGCACCAGTAGTATTAGTCAGGAAGAAAGATGGATCTTTTCGGTTGTGTATAGATTACAGAGGATTAAACAAAATTACTATTAAACACAAATTCCCTATTCCATTCATTGATGAAATGCTAGACAAACTCCATGACACAAAATATTTCTCAAAATTATATTTGAGATCAGGCTACTATCAAATTCGAGTGAGATTAGAAGACGTTGAAAAGACTCCCTTCAGGACTCATGAAGGCCATTATGAATTTAAGGTAATGCCATTTGGTTTAACAAATGAACCAACCACCTTGCAGGCAATCATAAATGAACTCTTCCATCCATACTTGCGAAAATTTGAATTAGTCTTCTTCAATGATATCCTCACCTACAACAAAATGTGGAAGAAGCACCTCAAGCATCTAGAGGAAGTACTTTTCGTATTGAAGAAGAATCAATTTTATGCCCAAGTTATCAAAATGTACCTTTGGGCAAAAGAAAGTTTACTATCTTGGACATGTCATTTCCAAGGAAGGAGTCAAAGTGGACCCCAACAAAATTAAGGTAATTAATGAATGGCCCAAACCCAAGAACATATTGAAAGTGATAATATTTCTAGGTTTACATGGGTATTACAGAAGGTTAATAAAGAACGATGCACATTTGACTATGCCACTGAAAAACTTGTTAAAAAAGAACGCTTTCCAATGGAGTAACCAGGCAGACGAATGCTTCGAGAAACTAAAAGAAGTGATGTCAAACACACTGATACTAGCAGCTTCAGATTTCTACAAACCATTCATAATCGAATGTGATGCTTCAAGATTTGGAATTGGATCAGTATTAATGCAAGACAACCATCCTATTGCCTTCGAAAGCAGGAATCTTAACAAAAGGGAAAGCTTGAAATTGACTTACCAAAAAGAGATGCTTGTCATCATACACGCTTTAACTAAATGGTGACAATACCTGGTTGGAAGTAACTTCTCAATCTGAAATGATCACAATAGTCTTCTATAATAGCCCTGGTTACAAATACATGTAAAAATATATAAGACCATAGTCATGGGACACGTATTCCAAGTTGAATGATGGGAAAAACATCCTAATGGATGCTCATTCAGCTTATTATGGCTAAAGGAAATTGGCAAAGGCTTTAGAAAGGCATGAGGCATTTATTGGCATTTTATTTATGAAAATAATGGAAAATAGGAGAAAAGGAAGGTGAAAGGTCACAGGTTGCATGTGAGGAGGAAAATGAAGGAAAATAATGGAAATTGAAGAAAATAGAGGCCTCATTAATAAAAAATTTCTAGGAATCATTGCGTAGGCTTGGTTAGTTCAGTTTTGGAGCTCTCTGTCTATTCTCTCTCTCTCACTCTTGGACACTTAGAGTTTTTCTTGGAGAACTCTTGGAGGGTGTGACATACTTGGAGCTTTGGAGCAAGAAGGCACAGGAAGAGAAGGAAAGCGTAAGAGAACATTAGGTTTAGCAGCTACAACGAGTTTTTCCTCCAGGTATTGAGTTGCATGTATGTTTTCCTCACTAGTTTTGGCATGCATGGCATATGCATGTGGTTTATTGGTCATGATATGTCACTAGCATGGAGGACTGCATAGATTGACAGTGAATTTTCCTAGCCTGTCCATTTCCTGGATAGTCATGGTGTTATGGCTTTATTTCTTTATTTTTCTGGTTGGTTCTCATCTTTCCTTAGCTTGGGTTGAGTTACTAGTTCTTAGAAGCCCTGGTTGGACAAGCGCTATGGAAGCCTTGTAACAACTTGGGTTGAGTTACCAGTCCTAGAAACCTTGGTTGGACAAACACTCTAGAAGCCCTAGGTGGGTTGAGTTACTAGTCCTGGAAGCCTTTGTTGGAACAAATGCTCAGGAGCCCTAGAAGGCTTGGGTAGAGACCAATCTGATGATGGCTTTGTGATGTATGACTATGAGGTGGAATAATTGTTTTATGGGTTGAGGTGGTTGGCCTATGGAAGCCCTGGATGGTTTTGGATTGATGTGTTCTATGAGATCCCACATCCATGCTTGGAATATGGAACAGGGGTGAATGGTTGAAGAGAGATTTGGCTCAACCATTCTACGATCGGGTGGAACGTGGTAGTCCCATCCTGGTTTTGGATTTTGCATCATCAATATGAGGTTATTTCTCCTAGTATTTCTATGAGTATTATATTGGTTTATAGTGGATCATATGGTTATGATTTCCCTGGTATTTTTGTTGCTATTATGTTGGTTATGTATATGTCTTATGATAGTAGCTATGTATGGCTCTCATCATGTTTTTACTTGTAAATGAATGAACAATGTAACTATGACCTAATGGATGAAACTATAGCTAATGTGTTGAGGCATCAATGCTTCTTAGCAATTCTTAGATGAGTATGAGACCCCTATGCTTAAATATGTTGTTTACACCTGTAGGTTGCATTGATGCCAAGTGTTTGACAGAATGTCAATCTCATTTGGGGATAGTAAGGCCTAGTCCTGGAGTTAATTTTTGGTTTATTAGCCTTGTCATCATCTGTTTAATGGATTCCAGAAGTTACAACAAGTTCTGGTTAGTGGCTGGAATTATGGGCTTGAAAAGCACTTTAAATCCCGCAAACTCTAACACAGGCTTGCTGGAAATAGTCCCTAGACGTAGGCATGTAGGCTTGTAGGAGTGTCTAGATCCCTCTAGACGCTGGCGTGCCCATAGCATGGGAGCGTCCAGAGGTTTAATAGCTTGAAAACTCAATAGGACTTAATGGTTGGTGAGCAAAAAGGTTGGGATGGTTCTTAGGAGTCTTATAGCTGATGTTGAAGGTCTGTATGGTGTGTTTCCGATGGTTCTGCTTCCTTAATGTGACTTAGGAGGTCGAATCATATCATAGTAACTTCTCATCACATGTTTACCCCAGTTGGCCGATTACTTGGGTAGATGTGGGAGGAGGGTGCTACAGAGTATTATCAGAGCATGGTTCACCCCTCAGACTGGATGGGCTATGTGTTGGTTATGTATTCATGTTAGTTGCATATGTGTTGCTTATGCTTGTATTCCACATGCTTGTTGCATTTGCATGGTGTGGATAATGGTTGTAGTGATGTTTCCATGTGAATGTTGATGGTGTTGTTGTGGGATGTGTCGTCATGAGGGTATGGTTGTATATGCATTTGTTATGCATGTTGGTGTCTATATGTTATTATGCATGCATTGTCATGGTTATGGTTATGAATGTATGGTAGGCCATACATGCATTGTGAAGTCATTGTATGCAATTAGGTCATCATGATGTTATTGGTATGTTATGATGCTAGTGAGTTGGTTGAGATAAAGCAGGAGATACAGATCACCAAAGTGAAGTTGCAGCATTGGACCTTGAGGCAAGAGCATGCCGTCATACAAGTTTGTATGTTAGGCATGTAGGTGTGTAGGTTAAGAATTTTTATATGCATTATGGTTATGTGTATGCCTTTCATTCTATTGATGTTATGGTTACATACATGATAGGTACTAGTTGATTAGTGTAGTCATATGCACATGCGTCATATAGTCATGAATGATAGTAACCTGTTGTTGTATGCATTATAGTCATATGCATGATGGTTATGTTCATTGCATTGAAGATCTTGATGTTACACATATCATGCTAACCTGGATTGGTTTATGCAGATTATTATGGTTATGGTATTCAAGTATGAGTCGACTTATTTGTGACATTGTGTTGTACTAATATAGATTGATCGTACATATGTGATTGTTATGCATGAATGACAAATGTTTATGAGCTTATGATGTGAACATGTTAGTTAGTTACTATTATGGATATCAAGATCTTAGTTGTGTTTGAGTTGATGTATTGTGAAGTTATATCGCGTTAATTAGATTGATTGTGCTAACAAGATAACCTTCGCTAAGATACATTAAGGTATGAGTTTGCTTATATCATATATTTGGTGCTTGACTGTTTGATTATGTTATATGTTTGGTGTTTGAGTGTTTGGTGTCTATTATTTCGTCTAGTTGAATTCTTTAACATGGTATGTTGCAAGTTGGTTGAATGTTTGATGAATTGCATAATATGATTATGTGTTCAAATTATCTTGTTTTAAGATGGTCGTACTAGCACATATGTGTTGAGACAGTTGATATGTACTTGAGTGTAGTAGGTGACAGTTGTAGCACTATGTCTAATGGCTATGAGTTGACTATGGATTATGAGATGATTGTTAGTCTTGGTAAAGGTTGATTTCAAATTGATATATATGATTGTCTTGATATTTGGAACATGTGTGAACAGTTGCAGGGCAACATGTATTAGCTTGACAAGGTAACAATTGATGTGTTTATATAACTAGCAGTTGGGTGATGTGGCAATACATAGTAAGCCTCAATTGCAACAAAGTAAAGAGGTAAAAGAAAGGAATTGGGCAAGAATTCCTTTGGTTATGTTTGGAAACCCTAATTCCAAACGAATGAGTGCTTTTCATATAGGAAGTCTTCTTAACCTTGACTTTGTCTAACATTATCTAGATATATGCTATATTCATGAACATGTATTTGACAGGTGTGACGACTAGGTTCCAGCTATGGTCAGACTCATCAAGGAATTGGAGTTCCTTGAGAAGTGTACGTGTTTAGTTACAAGGCAACATGCTTGGCACAACAAGATAAGATAACTAGTGTATTGTTATGTTTAGTTATGCACTGACAATTATGTGTTGGTGATAGTATGATGCAATGGATTGCATGGATAAGAGGTTGCCATGAAATATCAAAGAAGGCTCGGGTTGAGCTTTCCATTGGAAGCACTGGGAACCATGGGGATTGAGTCATGTGTATGTTTTCAGTCTTGTGCTTTTGGCCTTTTGGTGATTTGTTGAGCTTGATTGCAGTTTTGTTTACGTCTTGTGCATGGCCATGCCACTTTGTTTGTGGTGTCGTACTGTTGTTGGTTTTCCATGATTTTCTTCTTGTTTGGTTCTCGGTCTTGCCTTTGTTGTTTTGAGAGTCTTGGGAACTGGTTGAGGAAGGAGGAAGGTAATGGAGCTCGGGGAGATCTGTGTGGTACCTAACTGGTAAGGTAAGACGTGGATGAAGCTCAATGCATGTATAAGGGTAGTTGAGGGCAAGAGTATGAAAGCGAGTTGGACTGGTTGGGTTCATTAGTGTAAATGGATGGTGATAGGACAATCGTGAGGAATCTAACATGAAAGGTAAAGTGAATGGATGTGAGGCATGATGGGAACGATTGTTCTCAATGTTGTGCATGATGTGCATGGATAAAGGGAGTTATCTTAACCTTGACGTTATGATATCTAGTAATTATGTTGTGACCATGATTATGATGAGGTTTATATATGTATACATGTATGTATGTGTCTATGTCATGTCTGATAGGGTCGTCATGGATCATGTTTGTTTAAGGCTAATGTTTATATGTATATATGTGTGTATGTATGTCGTTGTATGATAGGATCATGATTCTTTTATGATAATGCTTATGTATATGTATGTATGTATCCATGTATTTATGTCACTACTCGATAAGGTTATCAAGGATTATTCTAGTGGAGGAATGATTGCTTATGTAGGTGAGTGGCAAGTCGAGGTTCCTGGTCTTATGGGGAATCAAGTGGGAAGAGTAGTCTGACAGATATTTGAGGTCAATATCATGTGGATATGCATTAATATTATGTGATTACACTATGTCTATGTTTATGTTATGGACAAGCTAATATTGAGAGATACATCAGCGAAATGAAAGCAACATGATGCACGACATGCTAGGAAAAGCATGGATGGTGGAGAGGCACTGGAAGTAAGTTTGTTTGGTAGAGACAATGTGGTTTTGGATGTGTGGTACTACTATTGTGTATATGTTGTATATGTTGTACATGTTGCATCTGTGATGTTGTGTGCATGCAGTGTTGTGTATATATAGTGTGTGTACATGTCATTTATGCAATGTTATGTACAGGGTGGTACCTATAGTGTTATATGAATATTTCATATGCAATGTTGGGTACAGATGGTGCTATGTACATGTGGGATATGCGGCGTTGTGTACATATTGTATTGTACGCATGATGGATATGTGGTGTTGTGTGCATATGGTGTTGTGTGCATGTTGATATGCGGTGTTGTGTACATAGGGTGCTATATACATATGGTGTTGTGTGCATGTTGTACATGTGGTGCTATGTACATGTGGTGCTATGTACATATGGTGTTGTGTGCATTATTGTACAAGTGGTGTTGTGAGCATGTGTTGTCGTGTACATGTTGTACATATGGTGTTGTGTGTAAGTGGTGTTGTATACATCTCGTGCACATGGTGTTGTGTACATGTGGTAGTGTGTACATGTCGCGCATGTGGTGTTGAGTACGTCTGGCATTGTGTACACATTGTACAGGTGGTGTGGTGTACATGTGTCATTGTGTACACGTTATGCAGGTGGTGCGGTGTACCTGTGTCATTGTGTACGCGTTATGCATGTGGTGTGGTGTACATGTGATGTTGTGTACACGTTGTGCAGGTGATGTTGTGTATAGGTGGTATTGTGTATGTGCATTGTGTATTCGTGGCATCATGACGTGTATTCATTGTGTTGTACGATGTGTACGTATATATATTGTGTTGCACATCGGGTGTAAGTGAATGTATTGTGTGGTGGTGCACATCAGATGTAGGCGTATGTATTGTGTCGTGATTTACACTGGGTTTAGGTGTATGTGTTGTATGTCATGACTAGATACATGTATTGCATGGTGTTGTACGTTGTGTGTGGTTGTATGTTTGTGATGCACATTATGTGTATGTGAACATGGTTGAGGAGAAGGCATTGGGTGTTTGTTGGGTGTGGCAACAGATCCAATGTGTGTACGATATAAAGACAAAGGTAGAAGCTAAGGATTGATCAAAGGATAAGTATCAATATTTTATTTCAATTTTATTATGCATGAAATTTATGATTTTGGTCTATGATGATTACATGTGATCTATGGTTTGGGTTTATGATGATTACATGTGATTTATGATTTTGATCTATGATGGCTATGTTTTGAGCTAACCTGATGTGATATGTTTATACATGATGATTTGGTCAAAGATGCTAGTTTGACTTGTTGTGACACGTAGTAAACAGGTTTGCAAGTGTACCTTATTGATGAGCTACCAATGAGGTATGATTTGAAGTTATTTCAATTTATTTTGAATCTAATGGAAATAATGTGCTTGGTACAGGAAAGCATGAACATGCCCGGTTGGGTGCTTGAAATTGACTGCAAGAATTTGCAACAACAAAAGGAATTAGAAAACACAGTAATATGATCGTAAACTATTCAGGTGCAGGGCCATTATGGGACATTGGTAGCCAATAATGTCCAATGATTTCCATGAGCATGCTATCACCGGTATGATGGTTTGAGGTAGGAATATGCTTTGGTTTTTGTATCTTCCGATGCAAGGAAGCCTTTCCAAGGATGGACTGCCCAAGATGGGGGTGTCAGCCGAACTTGTAAGGTGTGTGACTACACGAAAGGGGATTACCAGATTGCCCGAGGGACTGTGTAGCAAAGAAGGGAAGGCCGAGGATGGATTTTTTTTTTGTCATTAGCATTGCCAAATGGAATCAAATGCACATTGGGAGTTTTCCCTGGAACAATGAATTGGTAACTGTTCACTAAGAGGACAAGTGGCGTGGGTTTATGGTGTTGGACATTGGATGCAGATTTCACCTTGCAATGGATTCTGGACTTTCTGGGAAGGAGATGAATCCTAGTATTACTTTGAGAGTGGAGGTGTGAACCTTTGGATTCCCTTGTTGCGGATGCAAACATCATATACTTTTATTTGCTGGTTGAGAAAATGTGCATACATGTGTATTATTGTAAATACTATATCGAGCTGAATTTATAAAGCTCCATAGATAGTATGATTATTTGTTGGGTGAAGCGAATGTGTATGTGTGTATATGTGGTTATTATTGTAAATACCATAATGAGTTTTGTTATAAAGCTCCAGTAAACAGTATGTTTTTCATGTTTTAGTAGATGGTCATTATAAATACTGCAACGAGCTATGCTATAAATATCCATGGGCAATATGTTTTTTTTAGTGGTCTTGTTCGTTATAGGCGTCATTGAACACTAAGGACAATGTCCCCCCAAGGGGAAGGGTTATGTAACAACCCTGGTTAAAAAATCATGTAAAAATATATAAGACCATGGTCATGGGACACATATTCCAAGTTGAATGGTGGGAAAAGCATTCTAGTGGGTGATCATTTGGTTTATTACGGCTAAAGGAAATTTGCAAAGACAATGGCAAAGGCTTTGGAAAGGCATGAGCCATTTATTGACATTTTATTTATGAAAATAATGGAAATTAGGATAAAAGGAAGGTGAAAAGTCACATGTTGCATTTTATTTATGAAAATAATGGAAACTAAATAAAATAGAGGACTCATTAAAAAAAAGGCTTCTGAGGATCAGTGGGTAAGATTAGACAGTTCAGTTTTGGAGCTATCTCTCTATTCTCTCTCTCTCACTCTTGGACACTTAGTTTTTCTTGGAGCACTCTTGGAGAGTGTGCCGTACTTGGAGTTTTGGAGCAAGAAGGCACAAGAAGAACATGAAAGGCAAGAGGACATCGGGATCAACAACTACAATGGGTTTTGCTTGCAAGTACTGAGTTTCATGTATGTTTTCCTCACTAGTTTTGCATGCATGGTATATGCATGTGGTTTATTGGTCATGATATGTCACTGGCATGGAGGACTGTCTAGATTGATAGTGGATTTGCCTAGCCTTTCCATTTCCTGGATAGCCATGGTGTTGTGGATTTATTTCTTTGTTTTTTTGGTTGGTTCTCATGTTTCCTTAGCTTAGGTTGAGTTAATAGTTCCTAGAAGCCCTGGTTGGACAAATTCTCTAGAAGACCTGTAACAACTTGGGTTGAGTTACTAGTCTTAGAACCCTTGGTTGGAAAAATGCTATGGAAGCCCTAGGTGGGTTGAATTACTAGTCCTGGAAGCCCTAGTTGGACAAATGCTCTGGAAGCCCGGAATAAGTTGTGGGTTGAGTTACTAGTCCTGGAAGCCTTGGTTGGAACAAATGCTCTAGAGTCGTGGAAGCCTCAGGTAGATACCAATCTGATGATGGTTTTGTGTTGTCTAACCGTGAGGTAGAATCATTCTTTGATGGGTTGAGGTGGTTAGCCTCTGGAAGCCCTAGATGGTTTTGGATTGATGTGTTCTATGAGATCCCACATTCATGCTTGGAATATGACACAGGGTGAATGAATGAAGATATATTTTACTCAGCCATTCTACGGTCGGGTGGAACGTGGTAGTCCCATCCCAGGTTTGGATTCTGCATCATCAATATTAGGTTATTTCTCATTGTATTTATATGAGTATTATACTAGTTTATATGTGGATCATATCGCTGCAATTCCCTTAGTAACTTTACTGCTATTATGTTGGTTATGTATATGTTTTATGACAGTAATTATGTATGGATCTCATCATGTGTTTACTTGTAAATGAATGAACAATGTATCTATGACCTAATGGATGAAACTGCAGCAAATGTGTTGAAGCATCAATGCTCCTTAGCAATTCTCAGATGAGTATGAGACCCCTATGCTTAAATTTGTTGTTTACACCTCTAGATTACATTGATGCCAAGTGTTTGACAGAATGTCAGTCCCGATTGGGGATAATCAGGCTTAGTCCTAGAGTTGGTCTTTGGTTTATTAGTCTTGTCATCATGTGTTTAATGGATTTCAGAAGTTACAACAAGTTTTGGGCAGTGATTGGAATTATGGGCTTGAAAAGTGCCTTAAATCCTGCAGACATTGGCACAGGTATACTGGAAATAGTCCTTGGATGCTGGCTTGTGGGAGCATCAAAAGATATCTGGACACTAACATGCCCATAGCATGGGAGCTCCTAGAGGTTTAATAGCTTAAACTGAGTAAGACTCAGGGGTTGGTTAGCAGAAAGGTTGGGATTGTTCTTAGGAGTCCTGTCATTGATGTTGAAGGCCTGTACAATGTGTTTCCGTGAGTTCTGCTTCCTTAATGCGACTTAGGAGGACAAATCATATCATAGTAACTTCTCATCACATGTTTACCCGGGTTGGACAATTACTTGGGTAGATGTGGGAGGAGGGTTTTACATCTTCAATTTCTACTTCAGTAAAAAGCATTATCAACAAAACAACAAAAGTGGATGGAGAAACTTTGGCATTCGATCTAGAAATACTGCACAAAAAGGGAAAGTAAAATGTTGTTGCTAATGCACTCTCATGAGAAGATGAGGACAACACAACATGCATTGTCTTGGTAACTGTTCCTAATTGGCTAGACTAAATACAATCTGAGTATGCCATAGATTTGGACTGTGGTGCTATGATCGAAAATATCAGTCAATATGCCAACTTTGAATGGAAAAATGACATATTATGGTACAAGGGTAGAATTTATCTAATTCCACCATCCAAATTTAGAATGAAAAGTCTAAAAGAATCTCACAATTCCCAAGCAACTAGGCATGTTGGATTCTTCAAAACATACTTCAACATTCGCCAATCATTCTACTGGAAGGGTATGAGTATCGAAATCCAAAAATATGTCTCAGAATGTGATGTTTGTCAAAGAAATAAGGGCGAAAATATCCCAACTACTGGTTTACTA
>APFE030857173.1:8301-36517 GCA_000404065.3 Pinus taeda
ATCATGGTTAGCATCATCATAACCTTAATGGAACCATACATATAGATCAAAGCTACCATCATTATAACATCAATAGAAAACATGTCTATCCTTTACTACTATCATCATCATGATATCAATAGAGAGTACACATAACCATTAATTATATTGAAATCATAATATTAATAGAGAACATACATAACCATCACATTCACTAATAATAGAGTCACATTTCTAGATCCTCAACCTGAGTTCCTCATAGACTAAAGTATCTAAGGTAATGTCGTATTAGGGTCAGAAAACTAGAGTGGGCACTACATGATGACTAATGATTTTAGTTGACGACTGATGATTTGACTCAATAACAATGTTATATGGGCATAGTGAATTTCAGTGACTAATATTGGTATTAGATAATGGTTTTGTATTGGCCTCCTTGTTCTTAGCACAATGGTTGAAGTATTGATAGTTGTGATTAAATTTGAAGTAATCTCACAATAAATGGATGGACCCTATTCTTAGTATATTCATTTTCATCTAGTGACTTATATTATGATCACGAGGATGAATTGATGAGGTTTGGCTTGATAATTAAATGACAACTTGTTGGCATGATAATAGGTGAAGTCATGACTTGATGAGAGTTCTACCTGTCACCTAGTCTAAATAATTTGTTACAATGATATTGATGATTTTGATATTAGTTTTGATCTAGCATCTAAACTTTGATAAGCTAACTTAGTTGATTTTCTTGCACAATATTGATTTATGTAAGACTGAGCATGTTGTTTTGGTAAATTGTTATGTTTGTAGAAATAATTGCAAGAAGCAAACTCCTCGATCCATAGATGTATACATTGATAGATATATGGTGAAGCCAGGATGATGTTTTGATCCAAACCTCTACTTCAAAAGGGTTCAAGGTATGACTTTGATTTTGGTTTTACATACTGATGGTCTATTCTATTGGAAATAATACTGAGAAGGGGGGGGTGGGGTGAATCAGTGTTAGCAAATCACTAACTTTTTCATTTCCATAATAAGATTCATAAATGCTACTTCAATTAAGGGAACCCGCGTGTACACGCAACTGTGTTTAATGAAACTAGCGTATATCTAGTAAACTTATGATTCAGTTAATCCATTATATGTTGATATTTAATCAATGCATTAGAAATTCATTAACCATATAAACAGTAAACAAGTGCAGTAAAACAGAATAGTTCATCACACATAAGAAACACACATGAACACCATGATATAAGGTGGAAATCCAATGCGGGACAAAAACCACCTGCTGTCGTCTTCCTTTAATATAAGAAAAACTTGTTTACGATCTTGTACTAGCGTAGACTCATACCAGTACGCAGGCACCCACCTGTAGAAGGCTACAACCTTCTCTCATTCTCCAGCTACTACTGGAAGGGGCTACAACCCCCTAGCTCTTGTACTAGCCAATATATTTACTAGTACGTAGGTGCCGGCCTACAGAAGGCTACAACCTTCTCTTTTCTTCCAAGGACCACGTTTCATAAATTTTTAGACTGGATCCATCAATAACATCAAAGCACAAAATCAAGCACCGCTGCAATACAACCATCAACCATATCTGCATCATCAATCTCTGAATCACCCAACAACTGAATCACTGAAACCCTATCATCAAAACACAGTCACCAGAACATAGGGTAGAACCTATAACTTTGCAACAACCACTAGATCCAACTGCAACTTCAAATATCATACTTCATACTGTATATGCTACTCTGATGAGTTGAACCAGCGTGTATATGCGCTTTTACCAAAGCGAACCCGCGTACAAATCTGCAAATATTTACTCATAACTTTGTGGCTATTCCAGACATGCGTCAATAATTCAGATCTAGTTTATCCATGATCAAACCACATAATGATAATACATTCCAAGCCTTATGATCCCGATCCATCATCCATCATCATCCACATAGCCGCATCCTTGGTTCAGATCAAGCAAATCATCACAAACCCATAACCTGCATACTGGATCTCTCACTTCATCAGATATTCAATCCTTGCACACTTGCACTTTGGCCTAATGATATTCTTCTCCTTATATAGGTTTAGGATTCTCTCAATACCATGGTCCAAAACCACGTAGGACCGATACCTTGGACCCAATACCTAGGGTCAATACCTCGGATCAAATACCATGGACCAATACCAAAATATCATGGTCCAAATACCACAGACCAAAATTTAGTTTTCCAACATGTATGCACCTTTCCTTCTGTGAAAGTGCATGTGTACGTTATAAGTGCCTTTGTATATAGTGAACCTGCGTGTATACGTGACTTGGTATATAGTGAACCTGAGTATACCTTTTCTTATACGCGATTTTGTATACAGTGAACCTGCCTGTATACACGGCTTGGTATGTAATGAACCTGAGGATACCTTTCTTTCTTCATTCTCGATGTTTACCTGCTATACTATGATCTTTCATCTGAGAGAGTTGCCATCAAGGACAACACTTGTGTCATACCTATATCATAATGCCAACAATCTCCCCCTTTGGACTTGATGGCAACAACCACACCAAGTCATTCTCCCCCTTTGACATCAAGGGCAAAGGGCAGACCAAGATATTCTCTCCCTTGATATACATTCTGCTATCCATACTCCCCCTGAGTACATGCTGAAATATCTGATTGATCTCCCCCTTTGTACGTGCCAAGATGTATCAATTCGTCCATGCTCTCCCTGAGCACATGCAGAGTCTGAAAAAATATTTTTCAAAAGAATAACATGGCTCTACAACTCAACCAAGTGAGTATGACCTTCCTATCACCAATGACTCATACATACAATTGATCTCCCAACCAAGTGGGGATACACCATTTTTTACTCATCCACCCAACCAAGTGGGGATATACCAACTGTTTATACATGACTGAAAATAGACATTATTACATCATCCTTCCCATGCAAAGTGGGGTTACAAATTAGGTCTTTTCATGACCTTTACATCAAATGATATACATGACCTTTTATAACAATGACCAACAATCTAAACAAAACCATGATAGTGATCAGTAACTATTATACATCATATATGATCTGCACCATAAGCATCTATCACCATTATCCAAACTTGTAACTTGCAATACCATTCTCTTGTCCAACCAACAATAAGTAACAAGATGTATCATTTAGCATCATCACCAAAAACTTCTAACCATAATGCCAACAATGCATTATTCGAAGCATATGCTCCCCCTGCACCTGTGCTAACCAACACATACCATGAATGAACCATATCAGACTTCTTTTCGTGATTCTGTCCTGCTTCTTTTTCTTCAGAGCACCATATACGCGATTGTGCAGCCTTTAACTCGCATATATACGCGACTTCTCTTCATAATAGCTACGTATGAAAATTGGAATACTGAAGGTTTACACTTTCAACTTCCCCTAGGTCTATTATGTTTGCTAATTGAGTTATGCCACATCTTTCTGACACTAATCCTGTCTTCTTCAATACCTGGGATTGAGATGATGTATGCTCCTTTTGCTTTGGTGTCTGAATTTTTCTCCTGCATTCCTTTACTTTATGTCCAAACTTGTTACATGCATAACATCTTACATGTTTCATATTCCTTTTATTGCAATCAATAGCTTTGTGACCAAACATATTGCAAGCAAAACAATATCCCTTAAAGTATCTGGAACGTGATGATGTTTCTTGTGATGGTATTGAACCATTCTAGTTCTACATCTGGCTGCAACATGTCCAAGATTATGACATTCATAACATTTAACATTATTCATTGGAGGAAATAACCATCTATCACTTCTACATTTAGGAGCAAAAGATTTTCTTTGAAGAATTTCTTTCTTGGTTGTTTCTAGGGTTGACCTTTTATCTCTTTGTTGAGCATTTCAGATTTTGCATTAGAGTTCCTTGCCTCACCCTGTGAGCTAGATTCACCTTCAACAGTTTCATAAAAAACAAGACCAATTTTGATAGCAGGGGATCTTTGACTACTAAGAATATCATCCAAAATCTTAGTATTGTCTTGAAATTGTAACAATTTATCCTTTTCTTCCGATTTACCTCTTAAGATATTTACCTCAACCTGATGTTGTTCTTCCTTTTCCAGATATTGCTTCTATATGTTTTCTTCAACTTTTCTTCCTTTTTCCACTTGTTGCCTTAATTCGAGCACTTCATGTTCTTGTTATTCAAGAGCTTCTTCATTATGCTTCTTTGATTCTTCAAGATATTCTTTTAGAGAGAGGATCTTAGATTCAAGTATTTGGATTGTTATGCTCTGATCTTTTACTACATCCTGTAGCTGCTCCCTTACTCTGGTTATTGTCTCCAGCTTAACTTTTAATCTAGTAACTTCTTCTTTTTCTACGTCATTATTTTCATATGCCATGAGAAGTTTAATTTCTTGATTATCTTCATCACTATTATCATGAGTATAATAACTCCTATTACCTTCTTCCGATATCTTTCCTTTGTTATGAGGGCATCTAGCAGTATAATGACCAACTCTACCACAAGAAAAACATTTGAAAGGTAGCTTACCTTTAAACCTTCCAGATCCCCGTTGAAGCTTCTTGACAAAATTTACCTCATATTATTCTTCTGAAATGTATCCTGATTCATTGAGTTTTTCTTTTCCCGTTGTTGATACTTTAAATGCGGCTTCTCTCATATCCGATGGTCCTCCTTTTCTCATTTCAAAAGAAGTTAAGATTCCGTAAAGCTGCATCATAGTGATATTCTGTAGATCCTGCTTTTCTTCTATGGCAGACACTTTGGGTTCAAATTTAGCAGACAAGGATCTCAAAACTTTCTCAACTAAGACAACTTCCTTAATTTCTTCACCCAGATTCTTCATACAATTGACAATCTCATCTATACGTAGGAAGTAATTAGCTATGCTTTCATCACTATGCATCTTAAGAGTTTCATACTGAATTTTGAGAGTTTGAAGCTTAGCACGTTTTACCTGAGTGTCTCCTTCGTAGCTTAGAATAATTTTGTCCCATATTTATTTGGCTGATTTGAGCTGCATGACCTTGATAAACTCTGATTTTGACAAACTTGCCAATAAGATAGTAACAACTTTGGCATTGATTTCATATTGCTTTCTAGCTGTCGTATCTGTAGGAATTGTTGATGGAAATGTATATCCTCCTTCCATGATTTCCCAAATATTTGTTCCAAGCGATTGTAGATAGGTTGTGGTTTTTATTTTCTAGTAAACAAAATTTCTCCATCGAAGATTGGTGGTCTGATGGATCCCTCTCTTTCTTGATTACTCATCCTGATGGATCTTCCTTCAAGCGATCAAGCTTCTTCTGAAGGACCTTCTCTGATACCAATTGTTGGAAATAATACTGAGATGGTGGGTGAATCAGTATTAGCAAATCACTAACTTTTTCATTTCCATAATTAGATTCATATACGCTACTTCAGTTATGGGAACTTGCGTGTACACGCAACTGTGTTTAATGCAACTAGAGTATATCCAGTAAACTTATGATTTAGTTAATCCATTATATTTTGATCTTTAATCAGTGCACTAGAACTTCATTAACCGTATAAACAGTAAACAGGTGCAATAAAATAGAACATATCATCACACATAAGAAACACACATGAACACCATGATATAAGGTGGAAACCTAATGCGGGACAAAAACCACCTGTTGTCGTCTTCCTTTAATATAAGAAAAACTTGTTTACATTCTTGTACTGGCGCAGACTCATACCAGTACACAGGCACCCACCTGCAGAAGGCTACAACCTTCTCTCATTGTCCAGCTACTACTGGAAGGGAGCTACAACCCCCTATCTCTTGTACAAGATGATATATTTACTAGTACGTAGGCACCGACGTACAGAAGGTTATGACCATCTCTTTTCTTCCAGGGACCACGTTTCATAAATTTTCAGACTGGATCCATCAATAAAATCAAAGCACAAAATCAATCACCACTACAATACAACCATCAACCATATCTGCATCATCAATCTCTGAATCACCCAACAACTGAATCACTGAAACCCTGTCATCAAAACACAGTCACTAGAACATAGAGCAGAACCCAGAACTTTGCAACAACCCTTATATCCAACTGCAACTTCAAATATCATACTTCATACTATATACGCTACTATGATGAGCCGAACCAGCATGTATACACGCTTTTACCAAAGCGAACCCGCATACAGATATGAAAATATTTACTCATAACTTTGCAACTATTCTAGACATCAGTCATACCCAGATCATAACATTTATATAATAAAACATGCGTCAATAATTTAGATCTAGTTTATCCATGATTAAACCACATAATGATAATACATTCCAAGCCTTATGATCCTGATCCATCATCCATCATCATCCACATAGGTGCATCCTTGGTTCAGATCAAGCAAAGCATCACAAACCCATAACCTTCATACTGGATCTCTCACTTCATCAAATATTCAATCCTTGCACACTTGCACTTTGGCCTAATGATCTTCTTCTCCTTATATAGGTTTAGGCCTCTCTCAATCCCATGGTACAAAACCACGTAGGACTGATACCTTGGACCCAATACCTAGGGTCAATACCTCGGATCAAATACCATCGACCAATACCAAAATACCATGGTCCAAATACCACGGACCAAAACTTAGTTTTCCAACATGTACATGCCTTTCCTTCTGTGAAAGTGCGTGTGTACATTATACGTGCCTTTGCATATAGTGAACATGCGTGTATATGCGACTTGGTATATAGTGAACCTATGTATACCTTTTCGTATATGCGACTTTGTATACATTGAACCTGTGTGTATATGCGGCTTGGTATATAGTGAACCTGCGTATACCTTTCTTTCTTCATTCTTGTTGTTTACCTGCTATACTATGATCTTTCATCTGAGAGAGTTGCCATCAAGGACAACACTTGTGTCATACCTGTATCATAAGCCAACATATTCTTGATAGGAAATGAGCCTCTAATGATCAAAGTAAGAGAGATATGGAATTTGAAGTTCAAAATGAAGAATCATGGAATGATGGATTACGTTCGGAAGTTGGGAAAATAAAATCTATATCGTGAAGCTATTGAAGATTAATTGGAAAGTGGAAATGAAAATCCTAGGACACTCTGATTGAATTTCAAGAATTTGTGACGAGATATTGTTGAAATTTACTTGGTAACCACCATTTGATTAAATAATTCATGTTCCAACACTTGTCTGTATATATATGTTGCACATATAACCTAAGAAAATTCATGATTGAGCTGCTTATACACATTGAGTTTTCGCCAAGCACCCTTCGGGATATTTGCATGGGATGATATATATTTTATATTCTTCCTATGATATGTGATTGCCTGGATATACTTATGATGTTTAGATTGTTATTGATGAGCATTGCCTTAGTATGAGATATTCCATGATGTTTTGAATGAAAAGCATGTAGCTTTAAGCATGACCAAGGTTGAGTACGATGTTACTAGCATGAGTAGCTATGAGGCAGGATAAAGAAAGCCTTTTGATGGATGTTTGAGCAGGTTCTAGATATGACATGGATACATTGTGATGACAAAGATTGGGAACTGATTGTCAAATAATCCCATTGATATAGTGTTGTTGTATGAAATAATCTTAGGCTCGTGGTTGACACCTCCTTGAGAGGGAGGATGACTATGGTATTCTTTTTATGATATGTATATTTTTTCTAACACAATATTTAATTTGATGTCCTAAATGAGCAAGAGACTACTACTAATGCGAAATGATGATTAAGTTGATGCCATGTATGAGCATGATGATATTTTTGTGATATACAAAGAGCTGGACTGGTCAAGAAAATTGAGCCAACTCTTCCCCTTGTCTGAGCTCCCAAGGTGAGGAATTGAGATGGAGGGCTCCTAGGGTTGAAGGATCTCTAGAAATAGGGTTGTAGATGTTGCTACCATATCTGTTACCCATAGGGTTGGAGATGTTTCTCTCCTATCTTGGTCTTTGCAGAGTATACCCCAATTTGAATCATACCCACAAGCTAGGCTTGTTGGGATTATTGCTCCCCGTATGGACAACAGGTTGACAGTGTACTTGGGGGTGTACAACCCAAGCTAATTATGATACAGGTGTTATACCACATGAATATTGAGGGTCATTATTGGGAAGATCAATAGTAAATAGGATGGGTTGTGTAGTATCTCCCTTATATCACCTATTTTTTTATATGCGGTCGTAGATGTTTAGATCCCCCATGAGATTACAAGTTGATATGTACTCCCCGCTGAGATTCTGGGTTGATATGTTCTCCCTGATGAGATTCTGGGTTGATATATGCTCCTCAATGTGCTTCCATGTTGATATGTTCCCCCTAATGATATGATATTCGATGATGATATGGGTTGTAGATTTAGCTCCTCACTAATGTTTCCTGGTGGTAGCATTGGGCTCCCCGCTGACAGAGATTCTGGGTGGTACTACTGGCTCCTTGATGGATGGAGGGTGGTAGATTGAGCCCCCCTCCAATGTCAATTTCTTCTTTTATTATATTTGAGAATATTCAACATATGAGCAGAGACAATCAAGATATAAGCAAGAATAAATAAGGGATGAATCGAGATGAACAATGATGATACACGATGACGAGATACTTGAGATTGGATATGATTGGATGATAGGATACACATAATGCAAGTGGAATTCTCCCTAGTTGGGAGGGAGTGTTAAAATATGAAACTATGGTCAAATTCCACTTTGGACAACTCATTTGATGTATATGATGACTTCATTGAATTCAAGAAGACCAAAATTGACCTAAATATCACTCAAAATGGATCATTAGGGGAATTTTGAGGTCTAAAATGGGCCTCCTAAGAAAAATGTACAACCAAAATAAACTTTATAAGAACCAATATGAATCAAGATGATGATGTCAACCATGGGGCATGATTCACCATTTTTGGAGTAAAAAAGTAAAAAAATAATAAAATAATAAAATAATAAAACTACTTTTTCAATTCGTATTTCTAACTTATCTCCCTAAGGTTTTACTCAAAATTTGAGCAGGAGTATTCATTAGATGCAAAATTTAATTCCTCATCCAAGGAGTACCCATGTTGCACACTTTCAGTGGACTCTGCTACCGAAAAATGAGAAATACATGAAAAAGAGTGATTGTAATCATGTTTTTAATGTATTTCTCATTTTTCATGTAGTAGGGTCCATTGAAAGTATGCAACATGGGTACTCCTTGGATGAGGAATCAAATTTTACATCCAATGAGTGTTGCCGCTCAAAATATGAGTAAACCCATAGGGAGATAAGCTGAAAATACGAGTTGAAAAAATATTTTTTTCTTTTCCCTCTAAAATTTGATGATGTAATCTAATCTTATTTTGTTATTTCCACTATTATTTTATAATTTCCTAGGAGGCCCATTTTAGACCTCAAAATTCCCCTAATGAAGGGAAAGTGTACTTATGAAGAAAATCTCACATGTCCATATTTGATAAGGTTTGCCCTAAAGAGAAGTGGACACCCTTGGAAGGCTATAAATACAAGTGACCTATACCTCATTTGGAAATTATCATGAGATGCTCTTTTATCTTGGGTTTTGGCTCATGCAGGTCTAAGTCTCATTCGGGGAGGAACAAGTTTGCTATAAGATGAAATTGCAGGGTCCGAAGCTCACTTTTCTATTTTAGGATTTTGGGCCTCAGTCACAAGCATAAGACATAGATATCTCGACTGCATTCACTCACTACTAGGCTCATCCATGTGACCGAAGAATCCAAGTCACACACACAACTCGTCCTTCATGCGACCAACATATAGGGTTTCAAAATGTCAGTTGCAAACTGCAGTCGCTTGCTTGTAGGCTCCAAAGAGTGACTGGAAGTTTCCCAGTCACACACATGACTCCTCCTCCATGCAATCGAGACCTAAATGATGAAATTTCAATTTTTTGAATATTTTGCTCAGTGACCATAGTGTTCAGCAGTTGACCACGGACATAGGCAGTTAATTACATGCTTTAGAATCATAGTTTTGAGTATAAGCATGACAATATAATAAGAAGAAGAATTTGAAATGGTTTTCCCCATAGTGGGTTTTTCCCTGGTCTCTGACCAATCCTGGTGTCTCTATGTGTGAATTTTTTTCTTCTATTGTTCCTTTATGTTCCGATGCATTGATGATGATGACATAGTTCTTTCTACATAGTTTCATATGTTGAATAATTTTATGATGGTATGGGGTGAACTTAATGTGTAAATGAATAAATTCAATTATCAAAGCAAAGAACAATATAGCCCTAAGAAAAATTAACATGGTATCAGAGTTGGGCTGAAGAAAAGTCTTGGATATCACCCCTATGATGATACCATTGATGGATGAAAGAAAGGATGTTGGAGACCTAAAATAATACTAGGGTTTGAAGATAACCTTAGGAAATTTGTGTATTAAGGTTTGATAGATATTATGAGGTTAGGGTTTGAGAGGAACCTTAACATGGTCAATATAAAGATGATCTATCATTTGTGACAAATTTGATGAAGCCCTAGATGGGATAGTTTCTATTAGTCTTGGTTCCTGATGAAGTTTATGAATATATAATGAAGGCATCAACTAGACTATGGATAGTGATGACTCTTGAACATTGGTTCAAGAGGGAGGTGATCCGATGTCATTGAAGATAGGTACTTTTCAATTTATGATGCTTTGTTATGTATTTACTTTTGTTTAGACTTATATATTTGATTATTGTTTTGATCATTACTTATACTTCCTGCATGTATAATTGAGTATTTGGATGCTTATAAATTCTTGATGAGTTTTGATAAGTGGATACCTCTTGAGGATCATGGATAATGTAGGAAGAGAAGAACTAGCATTGGAAAAAGTAAAGAGATACCTAATGAAAAGGTGACAAAGTGCTACTAGATAAGAAGGTGCACATGTATCTAAACACTACAAGGTATATAAGGTGTTATGTTTCAACTGCTATATTGATAACAAGGTAAGCCCTAAGGTATGATGAGAATGTATCCTTCACAAATGGTTCATGCATATGAAAGTGATTTGGATTCATGGTTCTTATAAAGAAATGGCGCACTTAGTAGTAAACAAGTATCTTACCTTTTATACATGATGAACTTCTTGATTCTATGAAGCTACTTAATATTGATCTTTGATATAGTGGTATACTTTATGTTTGGATAACATATATCATTTTGAATATCTTGATCCCATAAATAAGGCTAGCACCTTGATTCTAGTAGATGGTAACTTGACACTATTGATATTGTTTGTGAAAAGCATGGTAGCCATGATGATAGAAGTATAACAATGAGATTGATTTTCAGGATCTTTTGTTGACCATGGTTATGTTTTGATGTTTTTAGTCATTATGGCATATGATAAAATTGAATGCCCTGACTTGATGAATTGAGTTATGTGACAAGAAGTAATGTCGTGATTGATTCTTGAAGTATATTCCTATTAGCTATTTGACACTAACCCTTGATGACAAATTTATATTTGACGTTATGATCTAATAGATCTGCTTATGCATGACAATATTATAGACTGGTTGATGACTTAAATAAAGATGAATAAAGCAAATCCCCCTTCAAATTACTCCCATTATCATTTGCATTATATGTATATTCTTTGTTGTTGAAACAATATTTATGGACATGAATAGACAAATATATGACATTGTTGATATGCAACAAAGTTCTGATATGAGAAGAGAGAGTTTTCCCTCGCTCTAAGCCTTAGTTGAACGAAAGCAAGCTTACAGGTGCGACTGTAGCCTCTCATTCACACAGAAGTAAGGTCAAGTGTGCGATTGTAGTCTCCCAACCACACAGAATAAGGCCTATGGATGGGGTTATTCGTGTAGGACACAAAAATGAAGTTTTATGCATAAACTCAGAAGTACACCTGAAGGGTATCAGTCCTACAGACATGGAGCAGCCAACAAAAAGTTCTATGAGCAACGAATTTTGAATGTTCGTATTACTATAATGTGAACATGTTGACTAAACTTGTGTTTGTAGATGACTGGGATATGCATATAGATATGTCATTATGATTTAATCATTGAACTTTGTGCTACAAGAGTTTGACTAGATTTGGCTGATTGATATAGATGAGTATTGTTTGAAGTTTTGACATTATAATGACTTAGAACTTTGACTTTATGTTTTGATATGTTTTGGATTATAGATATTTCTATGATAGAAAATTTGGGATTTGACTTGATGACTAATGATTTGATTTGACAATTGCTGATTTGACTTGATAACAATGCTATATGGGCATAGTAACTTTCAGTGACTAATATTGGTATTCAATAATGGTTTTGTATTGGCCTCCTTGTTCTTAGCACAATGGTTGAAGTATTGAAAGTTTTGATTTAGTGTGAAGTAATCTCACAATAAATGGATGGAACCTATTCTTAGTATATGCATTTGCATCTAGTGACTTATATTATGATCATGAGGATGACTTGATGAAGTTTGGTTTGATAATTAAATGACAACTTGTTGGCATGATAATAGATGAAGTCATGACTTAATGAGATCTCTACCTATCACTTGATCTAAAGAATTTGTTACAGTGATATTGATGAATTTGATATTAGTTCTGGCATGGAATCTAAACTTTGATAAGATGATTTAGTTGATTTTATTACACAATATTGATTCATGTAAGGCTGAGCATGTTGGTTTGGTATAGAAAGTATTGCATGAAGCAAGTTCCTCGATCCCGATATTTCTGCATGGATAGTTATTTGGTGAAGCTAGGATGATGTGCTGATCCAAACCTCTACTTCGAAAGAGTCCAAGGTATGAATTTGATTTTGGTTTTACATATTGATGGTCTATTCTTGATAGGAAATGAGCCTCTAATGATAAGAGTAAGAGGGAGAAAATCTTTAAAGTTAAAAATGAAGAATCATGGCATGATCAATTACATTCTAAAGTTGGGAAAATAAAATCTATATCGTGAAGCTATTGAAGAATAATTGGAAAGTGGAGAAGCAAATCCTTGGACACTCCGATTGAATTTCAAGGAGGTATGAAGAGATATTGTTGAACTTGACTTAGCAACCGACAGTTGATTAAAGCATTGATGTTCCAACACTCATCCATATATATATGTTGTGCATAGAACCTAAGTGAATTTATGATTGAGCTGCTTCATACACATTGAGTTGCTACCAAGCACCCTTCGAGATATTTGCATGGGATGATATATCTTTGACATTCTTCCTATGACATGTGACTACATGGATGTATTGATGATTTTGGATCATTATTGACGAGCACTTCCTTAGTATGAGATATTCCATGATGTTTTGAATGAGAATTTTGTAACTTTAAGCACGACTGAGGTTGAGTATGATGTTTCTAGCATGACTAGCTATGAGGTCGGATAAAGAAAAAGTTTTGATAAATGTTTAAGGAGGTTATGCATATGACATGGATACATTGTGATGACAAAGATTGAGGACTAATTGACAGAGAATCCCATATATATAACTAAGAATGAGATACATTCATTTATATAGTGTTGTTGTACAAAATATGCTTAGCCTCATGGTTGAAACCTTTTGGAGAGGGAGGATGACTATGGTATCCTTTTTATGATATGCATATTTTGTTCTAACATGATATTTAATTTGATGTCTTGAATGAACAGGAGACTGTTGTTATTACGCCATGATGATTAAGTTGATACCAGATATGAGCATTGTGATATGTTTGTGATCTACATAGAGCTATACTAATCGAGAACACTGAACCAACTCTTCCCCCCTGTCTGAGCTCCCAGGGTGAAGAATTGAGATGGAGGGCTCTTGGGGTTGAGGGATCTCTAGAAAATAGGGTCGTATATGTTGATCCACTATATGTTACCCATAAGGTTGGACATGTTTCTCCCCTATCTTGTTCTTTGCAAAGTATACGTAGTTGGCATTATACCCACAATCTAGGCTTTTTGGGATTACCACTCGTCATCTGCCCAATAGGTTTAGAGTGTACTTGGGGGTGTACAACCCAAACTGATTATGACGTAAGTGTTTGATTATATGACTATTGAGGGTAATTATTAGGAATATCGTTGGCAATAGGATGGGTTGAGTAGTAGCTCCCCTATATCACCTATTGCTCAATATGGGGTCATAGATGTTTAGCTCCCCCATGAGATTCTGGGTTGAGATGTTCTCCCTTATGAGATTATAGGTTGAGATGCGCTCCCTTATGAGATTATAGGTTGAGATGTGCTCCTCGATGTGGTTCTAGGTTGAGATGTGCTCCCTGATGATATGCTCTCCGATGATGATGCAAGTCGTAGATTTAGCTCCCCACCAATGTTTCCAATTGGTAGCTTTGGGATTCTCCCCGTTAGATATTTCAAGTGGTAGCAGTGTCTTCCCCATGGATGGAGGATGGTAGATTGAGATCCCCTCCGATGTCAATTTTTTTTTTTAGATTCAAGAATATTCAGAATATGGTCATATAAAATCAACAGATAAGTAGGAATAAGCAAGAGATGAATTGAGATGAACAATGTCGATACAAGATAATAAGATACTTGAGATTGGATATGATTGGATGACAACATACACATAATGCAAGTGGAATTCTCCCTAGTTGAGAGGGAGTGTTAAATTATGTAGCTGTAATAAAATTCCACCTTGGACAACTCAATTGATGGATATTATGATTTCATTGAATTCATCTTTTTGAGAGGACCAAAATAGACCTAAATATCACTGAAAGTGAACAAGGGAAAGTGTACTTATGAAGAAAATCCCACATGTGCATATTTGATTAGGTCAACCCTAAAGCAAAGTGGACACCCTTGAAAGGCTATAAATAGAAGTGAACTCTACCTCATTTGGAAATTATCATGAGACACTCTTCTATCTTTCTTTTTGGATCGCACAGGTCTGAGGCTCGTCCACAGAGGAACAGGTTGGCTTGAAGATGAAATTGCAGGGTCCGAATCTCGCTTTTTTATTTTAGAGTTTTGGGCCTTAGTCATTGGCACAAGAAAGAGAAATATCAACTGTAGTCACTCATTACCAGGCTCATTCATGCGATTGAAGCATCCTAGTTGCACACACAGCTTGTCCTTCATGTGATCGAAATCTAGGGTTTTAGAATCTCAGTTGCAGACTATAGTCGCTCATGGGTAGGATCCAAAGAGTGACTGGAAGATTCCCAGTTGCACGCATAACTCCTCCTTTGTGTGATCGGGACCTAAATGTTGAAATTTTAGTTGTCTGAATATTTCACTCAATGACTGCAGTATTCAACAATTGACCGTAGACAGGGGAAATTCATTACATGCTTCAGAATTAGAGTCGTGAGTATAAGAATTGTTGGGTTCATTTCATGAATATTGTGTAGTTGTTTTAGCTGAATAGTTGTATGGATGAAGATATGAAACATTTTACTCACTTTTGGTGAATCATTTTATGACAATATAATAAGAAGAATAATTTGAAATTTGGAACAATTAACTTTTCCCACCTCAGCAAGACATTGCCACTTAGAAATCACATGGCTTTGCCATGTCACCCCAAACAATGTCACATCCCCTGGAACATCTTCGTGGCATCCAAGTGTCCATGAATATGAATTCATGGTGCTTTCCACCTCAGCCTAACTCACAGGCCCCACTAGTTCTCAAAACCTTCAGGATGCTCAATATACACGTCTTCCTCAATCATACCATTAAGGAAGGTTGTATTTACATCCATCTGATGTATATTCCATCCCATCTTAGCTAATAGTGCCAAAATGGATCTGATTGATGAGTACCTTGCAACATGAGCAAAGGTCTCATTGTAATCAATCCCCTCCAATTGATAAAATCCTCGGGTCACAAACCTGGCCTTGTGTTTCTCCACACTACCATATTTTGCTCGCTTTACCTTGTAAAGCCATCAGGAACTCACTGCTGACTTGTACATTGGTCTTGGGACCACATCCCAAACATTTTTCATGAAAATGGATTCATACTCCTCAACCATGGCATGAACCCAAACCGGTTGCTGCACTTCTTCCTCAAAAGAGGATGGCTCATTCTCTACACATCCAATCATAAGAGCCATGTATCCAATATACCTCTCTGGTGACCTCCTCTTCCTGCACTATGATGTGGGTGCTCCCACATTCTATCTTGCATCATGAAATAACATTTCAGCCTCTTTGGTGCACTTTCTCCCATCTCTGGAAGACTTTGCATGAGTGGGTGTCTCCACTCCCTGATCCTCTACATGTGGCTGCTCCACATCAATCTGAGGTTCCTCCTTAGGAGTTAAAATCTCCTCAAATGCATGTAGTTGAAGCTCCCTCTCAAGGGAACATCTCATGGCCTTCTCTTTATCGAATTTTACATCCCTTCGAACCACTGTAATCCGATTGGTCGGAAGGTACACCCAACAATTGTGAAGTGTATTAGTGTACCCCACAAATATCCACAACTATGTTGTTGGCTCAAGCTTCTTCCATGCATCTTTGGTTACATTGCAGTAGACTAATGAAACAAAATTCCTAAAGTGATCCACATCTGGTTTCTTCCCTGAAAAACCTCTTTCGGTGTACTCATCCCAAAAATTCGATGAGGGCTTCTATTCTACAAATAAATAGCTATGTTGTATGCCTCAGCCCACAAGTATAGTGGTAGGACCTGATCATGCAACATCGCCCATGTTGTCCCCACTATGCTTCTATTTTTCCTTTCATCCACCTGATTCTACTGTGGGTTATGAGTTGCTATTAACTCTCGTTGAATGCCTTCTTCCACACAAAAGTTTTTAAACTCTTTCGACACATACTCTCCACCATTGTTACTCAGATATTTAACTTTTCTGCCAGTATCTTTCTCGACCAATTCTTTAAATTCACAAAACTTTGCAAAATTCTGATCTTTCTTCTGCATTAAGAATATCCAAATTTTAGGAGAAAAATCATCAAAAAATATAACATAAACTTGTGCTTGGTTGTGGATGTTGTCGATAATGGTCCACACACATCTAAGTGGACTCGATCAAGGATCGGATGTGCTCAACTATCTTTCCCATGAAAGGAAGCCTTGGTGTACTTTCCCAATGTACACCCTTTACATGTGTCAACCTTCTCAATTGTACCCTTGGGAAGACCAGTAGAAATTTTCTGCATGATTTTCAAAGCACCATGATGCAAATGACCCAACCTCATGTGCCACAACTCACCGATGTCTTGTCTCTGCACCTTCTCTACTTTCATTCTTAAGGCAGTACAATCTTCTACCTCCAACTTGTAGATATTCTTCACTCGAACCCCTATCCTCTTCACCTGTCCCATGGATATGTGATGAAGGAAGACCTTTCCCTTACTAAAGATCACATCATAACCTCTATCCTCCAACATGGCAATAGATACCAAGTTCTTATTCAAAATAGGAACATACATAACATTTCACAAATTGAGGGGAGAACCTAACTCCCTCTAAAAGGTAACTTTACCAAGACCAGTAGCACTATACCTACTGTCATCACCCATCTTGATATGCATATGGAGATCCTTCTCCTCCAAGTTACTGAAGAGCTCTTTGTTACCAGTCAGATTGTCCAGGTACCATACACTACCAATCATTGATGACACCATACATGCGATGAGGGTAAAGTATAGTTCAAATTGTGAGGCAAGAGCCTCACCTTCCTCTCCTCCCGAGGGATTCTTACTTAACTTCTTGAGCGAACACTTTGTGGCAAAATGTCCCAGCTCGTGATAGTGAAAGCACTTGACTTTCGACATGTCCTTCTTCTTACTACCATGACAAGAATCTGAATTGGAATGGGATGACTTCCCCTTCCCTTTCTTTTACTTACTCAGTGACGCATAATTTTCCTCAGCATTAGTCTTTGATGAGGATCCATCTCTAGTATTCCTATGAATCTCTTCCTGTACCAAATCCAACCACAGTCGTTCCCAATCTTGTAGCTTCTCCCTCCCATTAACAGATTCCTAATATTTGTGCCAACTCTTGGGAAGTCCTAGAAGAGCTAGGCTCACCATGTTTCCTTCGGAAAAAGTAATCCCGACACTTCCAAGATCATCTCGACAATGAGTGAACTTGGTCAAGTGCTTCAGAATAGAGTTTCGCTTATCCATCTTGATATTTCGTAGTTTGTCCTTAAGTGCCAACTTCCTATGGTCACTGCTATTTTGAAACAGGTCCGTAAATGCCTTCCACATTGAGTATGGAGTATCCTTGCCATGGACACTCAAGACAATGTGGTCTCCAACTCCTTCCAAGATAATCCTTCTCGATCTTGCCGCAAGATTTCTCCATTCAACCAGATATTTAGCATTCGATGTTGGAAGCTTAGGAATGTCATGATCTATGAATTCCTTGAGGCCATTGTCTTCCAGCACTTCCTCCATCCTATCCTTCCAAGCTATGTAATTCAATTTTCCCTCCAAGGCATACTCAAGTCACAAACTATAGAATGACATATTGTTGCTTTGAAGTATGAACTACATATTTGATTTTCACTTGCACAAAAAAATGGAAATCTCCTCTTCTATGTTGTATTCAGCTCTGATACATGTAATTTTATTTTAGATTTTACATGTTAGTGAAATGGTAAACAAAAGACAAGAATCTACTCGACTCTTCAAAGAAACCAAAATGATCGACGAAAAAAAATAAACAGAAAAAGGAAGAATTTCAATCACACACAACAAAATATTTCTCTAGGGAAAACAACTGCTAAAAAACCTAACTATCTAATAATTGCATTAAACAATAGAAATCTGAGAAGAAATACAATGCTTGTTTGTCCTGAACAATTACTGCACTAATACAAGCCAACATTTAGCCAATTTTTTTCTTACCAAGTCCCTGATTCCTTGAGAAATCCCTAGAGTAATTAACCCATATTTAAGTTGGAAATTCACTCTCCATAACTACAGAATCCAAACATAGGTCCTCAACTGATTTCATGCACCATTTGGACAACTTGGAAAATTATACAACTAATAGTACATTGTCCATGAACTCTAATATCAACTGGGTCTTCATCTGAACTGACATGCATGAATTATTTATGAGTGAATATTCAGTTAACTGGTGTGGTATTGGTGATGTATTAGTGCACTACTCCATTAATAGATCTCTACTAGTTCCTCCAACAATTAGAACTAGTTTAACTAACTATAACTTAGTTAGACTGAGTTATCGAATTACAACTACAAAGAACTCAACCTGGGCCCCTAAAATTTAGGGATCACTCTAAATGACTCTAGATAGAATTCCAACTCAAATTTCCTATGTCAATTTAACTTAATTAACTATTACAAGTTCTTATGAAAATAGAATTACAATTTAATTCAAGGACAAATTAAATTGGAATTTCTTGTTTCTATTTTTAACAAAACCCACAAGTTGTCTATAAATAGTAGCCTCCACTCCTTCACTGGAAGTAACATCCTCATTCCTCCAGTTACCAACTAGAGGAGTCTCCATGGGTTTACTTCTCTCCATGTGGAACTTCTTCAGTATCTCGTTGGCATACTTTCCCTGAAAGATAAACAATTCCTCATCTCCTTTCCATACTTCCATCCCAAGAAAGTAGTGCTTGATCCCCATGTCCTTCATTTCAATCTCTCTTGCAAGATCCTCTTTGCAAGACTTGATCAACTTATCATCACCTGTTAGAATCAAATCATCAACATATAAAATAATAATCAACAATTTACCTTCAACCACACTATGGTAAAGGTTCGCATCTACTTCACTTATGGTGAAGCCCAACCTAGTGAAGTAGTTATCGATCCTATTGTACCAAGCACGGGGTGCTTGTTTCAGTCCATACAACACTCACTCATGTTTGCACATATGCGACTCTCAATTGAAGCTCTCAAATTCTTTAGGTTGCTCAATATACACCTCTTCCTCAATCATGTCGTTGAGGAATGTTGTATTTACATCGATTTCATGTATCTTCCATCCCATTTGTGTTGACAATGATAGAATGGATTTGATTGATGAGTACCTTGCTACAAGAGAAAAAGTGTCATCGTAATCAATCCCCTCCACCTGAGAGAACCCTCTAGACAAAAACCTAGCCTTGGGTTTCTACACACTACCATCAACTGCTTGCTTTACCTTGTAAAGCCATCTAGAACTCACCACTGACTTTTCTGTCAGTCTTGGGACCATTTCCCAAACTCTATTCCTGATAATGGATTCATATTCCACAACCATGGCATCAACCCAAATTGGTTGCTACACTGATTCCTCAAAAGAGTATGGCTCAATCTCTACACTCCTGCTCATCAAAGCCATGTAACCAGTGTGCCTCTCTGGTGACCTCCTCTACCTACGATATGATTTTGGTGCTCCCACATTCTCTCTAGCATCATGCAATAACATGTCAACCTCTTTGGTGTGCTTTATCCCATCTCTAGAAGACTCAACATGAGTGGGTATTTCCACTCCTTGCTCCTCTACATGTGGCTACTCCACATCATTCTGAGGTTCTTCCTTTGGAGCTAAAAGCTCCTCAACCACATGTAGTTGAAGCTCACTCTCAAGGGAACATCTCATAGCCTTCTCTTCATCGAATGTCACATCTCTACGAGCCACTGTCATCTTTTGGTTAGCAGGTACACCCAATAGTTGTGAGGTGTATCAATGTACCCCACAAATATGCCTAATTCAATTGTTGGCTCTAGATTTTTCCGTGCATATTTGGTAACATGGAAGTAGGCTGATGGATCAAAGATCCCTAAAAAATCCTCTTCTGGTGTAACCATCCCAAGAATTCGATGAAGGATTTTTTTTTTCAAATAAACATTTATGTTGCATGCTTCAGCCCACAAGTGTAATGGTAGGACCTAATCATGCAACATCACCCCTGACGCTCCCACAATACTTATGTTCTTCCTTTTATCCACCCCATTATATTGTGGGTTATGAGGTGTTATCAACTCCCATTGAATTCATTCTAATGCACATACATTTTTGAAATCATTCGACATATACTCTACACCATTATCACTTGTGAGAGATTTAACTTTCCTTCCAGTATCTTTCTTGACAAGTGCTTTAAATTCAAAAACTTTGTGAACGTCTGATCTTTCTTCTGCATGAAGAAAATCCAACACTTATGAGAAAAATCATCAACAAATATAACATAATACCTATTCTTGGTCGTGGATGTTGTCGAGAACGGTCCACACACATCTGAGTGAACTCAATCAAGGATCACCTCTGCTTGACTATCTTTGTCATGAAAGGAAGCTTTGGTGTACTTCCCCAATGTAAACCCTTTGCATGTGTCTCTCGGCTCTAGTGTAACCTTGTGAAGCCCTGCAGAAGTTTGATGAAAGATATTCAAAGCACCATGATGCAAGTGACCCAATCTCCTGTGCCATAACTCATCGATGTCTCAACTCTACACCTTCTATGATTTAGTGCTCAAAGCAACGTAGTCTCTTCCCTCCAATTTGTAGAGGTTCTTTACTCAAACCCTTATCCGCTTCACCTATCCTGTGGCTATGTGATGAAGGAACGCCTTTCCCTTACTAAATATAACATCATAGCCTCTATCCTCCAACATGGAAATAGAAACCACGTTCTTCTTCAAAATCAGAACATACATAACATCTCGCAAAGTGAGTTGAGAACCAGAATCTCTCTGAAAGGTAACTTTGCCAATGTTGGTTGTGCTATACCTCCCAACATCATCCATCTCGATATGAATCTAGAGATCCTTCTCCTCCAAGTTACTGAAGAGCTTTTTATTACTGGTCATATAGAATGAAGCTCCACTTTCTACGTACGAACACTACCCATCATTGACGACACCATAAAAATGATGAGGGTAAAATCTAGTTCAAACTGTGACACAAGAGCTTCACCTTCCACTCTTCCTGAGGGCTTATTACCAACCTTCTTGTGTAGATAATTTGTGGCAAAGTGTCCCAGCTCGTGATAGTGAAAACAATTGATTTTCAACATGTCCTTCTTCTTGACACCATGATAAGAATATGATTTGGAATGGAATTATTTCCCCTTCACTTTCTTTGCCTCACCAACTAAGGAACAATTCTCCTCATCATCATGCTTTGATGAGGATCCATCTCTGGTGTTCCGCCGAATCTTTTCCTGTACCAAGTCGTACCAAAATCGCTCCCACTATGGTAGCTTCTCCCTCCCATTAATTGAGTCTTGGTAATTGTGCCAGATCTTGGGAAGTCCTAGAAGTGCTAGGCTCACCAGATCATCTTCGGCAATAGTAATCTCAACACTTCTAAGCTCATCCCAACATTGGGTGAACTTGGTCAAGTACTTCGGAATTGAGTCACCCTTCTCCATCTTGATCTTTTTGAGTTTTTCCTTAAGTGCTAGGGTCCTATGGTCACAGCTATTTTGAAATAGGTCCATCAATGCCTTCCACATTACAACTGGAGTTATCTTTCAATGGAGATTAGAGACAATATTATCTCAAACTCCTTATAGGGTAATCCTTCTTTCCTTTGCCACACACTTTCTCCATTTAGCTAGATCTTTAACGTCAGATGTTGGAGGCTTCATAGTATCATGATATATGAATTCCTTCAACCCATTTTCTTCTAGCACTGCCTCCATCCTGTCCTTCCAAGCTATGTAATTTTAGCTTCCCTTCAGGGCATACTCAAGTCTCAAAACGTAGAATGATATACTATTGACTCTGAAGTATGAACCTACAAATTTAGTTTCACCTTCACAACAAAATCATAATCTCCTATTCTATAATGTCTTCGGCTTCGATACCATGTAGATCTTTACTTTTAGATTCAACATCTTATGTGATATGCTAAACAAAAGACAATAATCTAGTCTACTCATTAGCGAAAACCAAAATTTATCAATGAAAACACTAAGAAGAAAAGTAAAAATTTCAATCACACATAACACAATATATTTATGGGGAAAGCAACTGCTCAAAACCCCAACTATCTTTATTGAATTAACTAGAAGACCTGAGAAGAAAAGACAATGCTTGTTCAACCCCAAACATTTCCTGCACAAGTACAATCTATCTATATGCTTCACAAACTAGCTCAATCCAACACTTAGCCCATTCTTCTGCCTTCCAAGCCCCTAATTCCTTGTGCAATTCCTGAGAGAATTATCCCTTATTTAATCGGGAAAATCTCTCGCCATAACTATGCAATCGATCCATAGGCCTTACACTGATTGCATGCACCATATGTACAGCTTGGAAAATTATAAAAATGATAGTATATTGTCCCTGAACTCTAATCTCAAGTGGGTCTTCCTCTGAACTAACATGCATTAGTTATTTATCAATTAATATTCAGTTAACTGGTGGAGCAGTGAAGCTACATTAAAGCTGATCCCTCTACTAGACCTCCTACTAGTTCCTCCAACTATTTGAACTAGTTTAACTAACTATAACTCAGTTAGACTGAATTAATTAATTAAAACTCAAAGGAACTCAACCTAGGCCTCAAAATTTTCAGAACCACTCTACATGACTCTAGATAGTCTTCCAACTCGAATTTACTAAACCAACTAAGTCAAAATAACTTAGTTGACTATTACAAGTTGCTATGAGAATAGAATTTCGATTTAATTTCTAATTTAATTCAAGGACAAATTAAATTAGGATTTCTTGTTGCTATTTTTAACAACGTTAATGATACAATATTTTCTCGATCAAAGGTCAATAACTAGCCCACAAAATTCTAGTGAACATGTCCATCAAGAACATCCCGAGATATACTTTTCAGGCAGTCAATATCACACTAGAATTCTAGACACAAACCATTAAGGAATCAAGAGTTAATTACCAAAATATGATGGTAAGGATCATAGAGGAGCAACTTATGGATCAACAAGATGGACATAATTTTTGGAGAAAATCCCCTGCTAGGTGAAATAGAAAAGATAATGATTTCTTCCAACACCTTAGAAGCTGAAGCTTATGATTGGTTCCTCTGGTAGACACTAAACAAGTGGTTTATTAGCTATATTTTCCAGGAAATCACTAGAGGAGTCAAGATACCACTATTCAAGTTGTTCATCAACTTACTGAGAAAGCACATAAGTGGTTTATCAACCCCAAGGAAAGCATTTAGTGGTTTATAAACTAATTTTCAGCAAGCACTTGGGTGTCTTAGCCTTCCAAGTGGTTTATTAGCCCCAAGGAAAGCACTGAGTGATTCAACCTCCACTAAACCTTCACTAGGCAACCAATCATAGACACACACCACTAGCCTCAACAAATCATCGAGAACACTATCCTAATCACAAAGAATTGGCTACAAAATGTCATTTCTCCCTTACAGATCCATGTCCGCTACCATTTATTCACTCTTTGTTATTTTTGCATTCAACATTAACTACAACTTTCTTCTGAAAGCTACCTCTTGTGTTCTCTGTCGGCATCCCTCCCTAGATACTACCCATCCTCCTTTTTATCAGCTTCATTTTCTTCACACCCCCTCTCTTGCATGTTGAAAAACAAAACACACTACATGAGAACTAGGATTGTATGGGCTTATCCTTTACTCAGGAGGCCCATACACACTTTAGTGCTTGAACCAACAAGTCATAAACTCATTAGGGAGATAGGTGGTAAAATAAATGTAGTGGCTTGGTTTTAAACTCTGCATAAGAAACTCCTCCCCCTTAGGCGTATGAATTTGTGTCCACTCCTCTAACCCAATGATTAAATATATGTCCACATTATTTACATGAATTACAATTCACAGTGACATTTACAAGCGAGGTAAAAAAAGGTTGTCACAGACCCCACCACCTTAGAGGAATATTGTCCTCAGTGTTCTTATACCCATTACACAAAATTCAATAGCTAGCTTTATCCCCTCATTTGATCAACCATTTCCCAAGTGGATTCGTCTAGTCCAAATTGCTTCAATTGCACTTGAACTACTTGATTACTAGTTTCTGAGCGTGATTTGCCTCTGATCCATAATGCATTTTGGTTCTGGTTCGAATTCTCCCTTATATTCCACCTATATCAAAAACCAATCAAAACATGATTAGCATCATGGACATACCTTTTATGTAAAGAAATATGGAAATCATCATGTGCTTTCACTATGAGTGGAAAGGCTAGTTTGTAAGCCACTGGCCCCTCTCTTTCTAAAATCTAAAATGGTCCAAAAAATCTTGGTGCTAACTTAGCACAAGACCCAATTCTTAGTGAACTTTTCCTTGGTATGGTGTTGAGATAAACATGTTCTCCCACTTGAAATTCCTTATGCATTAGCTATTGATATGCAAAACCCTTTTGTTTGTCTTCAACTACTTACAATTTTTGCATGATATGAACTACTTCTTGTTCCATTTCCTTCAGTATATTAGGTCCAAGGTGAACCCTATTCACTGGATCATTCCAAATGATGTGTGTATTACATTTTTTACCATAAAGAGCCTCAAAATGGCTCATCTTCAATAATTCCTAGTAACCATTGTTGTAGGAATTTTTTACCAAAGGTAAAACCTCTTCCCACCTCTTGGGATGACACATGCCATACATTCTTAGCATGTCTTCCAGCACCTTGTTTACTCTTTTAGTATATCCATCTATTTTATGATGATTTTTGAGAACGGGTCCCCTGGGGGTTAAACCAAGTTTTGGGGTAGAAGGCCCATATTTTGTGTAAAGAAATGTAAAGTATCCACATTTTGTGGTCGCAGAGCGCGAAAGATGTCTAAAGTTAAAAGGGTTTTGTTCCCTTAGATTAGATAAGTTGTGCCGGTTTTGAGATCTACCCATGGTCTGCGAACCATGGGATTGTATAAAAAGAGAAGTCTTAGAAGATCTAAGTAGAGAAGAAGAAAAAGTAAGTAAGAAGTCATGATTCATTGGTAAGTTTGGGTGAGCTAAGAGCGAGAGTCCTAATGTAGGAAGAGGCTCTGCAACTGAGTGCGCAGAGGCCTAGGGTGGAAGTCCATAGCTGAGTGTGCAGACCCTTGCAGCTGTGTGCACAGGGCAGATAGAGTTTGTACTGGGAACTTGAATCATAAATAAAGAGAAGTATCTGGATTCACTGTGTTTTCTATCTCTGATTATTGCATCCGATTATGATATGTTAAGTTCTGGGTTTACATTATAATGTTAAATTGATGTGCAAATGTATCTATTTCTATCTGTTAGTTGAACGCAATTAATAATGTATGTTTATGTGAGGATAATCTTAATTACATGATAAATTTGGCTAACCACTAAGATAATTAGGGAACAAGACAATAACATAGTTACAGAGGTGCGTAAGTGGCTAAATCATTGTTTAGGGTTGCGCGAAGGACATTCGGATACCTTCACGAAGGTTCTGAAAGACATAAGAGGAAATACATCGATAATCCATAAAGCTTATCGATCTGCCTGAAGGAAGGGATTAAGGTGGAAAATCAACATCACAACCATCTTAGGGTGCGAAAACTTGGTTCCTGCATCCCCCCATATTGCTTTGGGTGAGACTTCAGTTTGCACTTCCAGACTGATGCCGAAAGGGCTAGTAGCATAGGGATTTTTTTGGTTGCCTAACGCTGAACCTGGGTTAGGGCCCATCAAGCCAACAAATGGTTCCGTTGTCGAGACCGGGATTTGCATAATGAGATGTGTGATGTCATATCATTGGAATCCAACTACGAAGGAGATCAAAAACTGGTTGGATAGAAAGATCCACAAATTTACGGTGCAAGAAAACAAGAACTCGCAATTGGCAAAAGAACAGTGGTTGGACAGGTACCTGTACACAGAAATACATGAAATATTCTTATGTTCCTTCCCGGTTGAGTTATATGAGTGGATCGTGAAGTTAGCAGACGGCCAAGGAAGGTGGAGACTTGAGAAACCGATTGTTTGGACACCGGAGTTAGTAAGGAGGTTGGAATATTTTGAAGATAAGATCGCGCACGTTTTCAACCATTGGCTCGACCGCATCATAGGAGGATTTGTGCAGAGTTCGCAGTCAATACCTTTGTCAGTTACAATGAAGCAGAGCCCCACTTCTTTAAAGGACCACGAGGTAAGTATTTAAAGTCGCTAAATACTTGGATTAAGATTCTCTTGTGTGAACAACGGGTTCTATGGTTACCTTGATGTTTGGAGCTATGAGAAGGTGAAAGTCTTTTAGGGACGGAGGAAGAAAAGGTCTTGAGTATAGCCCACTGATCGAGCCTCCTTTGAGTGACAATGAAGGAACACCATAGACTTCTCCCCTGAGCACTAGTCAGTTGATAAGACAAGGGTTCCCGTGAATACCTACATTGCCTCCACCCTCATCCCATTCATACACCACCTCCATCCTCGCCTCCACTGTTCACCCCATCACCCACTCCACCGCCACCTCCACCGCTGTCCAATATGGCGAACTCTGGAAGACCACCTATATTCAAGGGTGTAGGGAATGAAGATCCATACCAGTTTTGGTTCGTCACGAAGGCTGTATGGGAAGCCTAGGGTATCATGGATGACCAGATGAAGAAAGCTACACTAGTTAGTGCCTTGCAGGACCATGCACTAACATGGTACATTAAGTACAATACTGATAACCCAACGTCCACATTGGTAGATATCCAGGTTGCATTGAATAGAGAATTCGCTAGACCTAAGTCTCAAGCGCAGTCGATTGTGGGATTCAAGGAGATCATGATGAAGTCAGGGGAGACGCCCTGGGATTTGGATCAAATACTAAAGTGTACGATCCATGAAGCCAACACGAACCTAATTGATGGGAAACACCACGAATGGTTTGTGGCCTCGCTCCTGCCCCACCTGAGGGTTGCACTATCACAACAAAATATTAGAACCTAGGTGAAAGCTCTGGAAATCGCAATGAGGGTGCATGAGACACCAATGCAGGATGTTAATTTGGGGGCTTAGAAGATTCATGCGCAGCTACAAAACCTTTGTCTCGAAATGCAAAGTCTAAAGCAGGGCAGAACAACTCGGCTAGAGGCACGCAAAGAAGTTTGGTGCCTAAAGTGTAAGGGCCAGGGGCATGACAAGGATCACTACCTAGTCTTTGTGAAATATGTTACAGTAGGGGGACCAATGCCTCTATGACCGGAGGCTGTGGCAGGGCCAAGTGAAGGATCTGTGCTATGTTGCGCTATATACCAGGTGGTTGGGAAACATGCGACCGACAATTTCCATCTGCTA